>JARQOD010000425.1:125463-154722 GCA_033576555.1 Oophaga sylvatica | reverse complement strand
TCCGCTACCGCACGCTTGTACTGAGCTCTGTAGCTGCACATCCAGCGCTGTGATCTCCGCTACCACACACATGTACTGAGCAGTGTAGCTGCACATTCAGCGCTGTGATCTCCGCTACCACACACGTACTGAGCTCTGTAGCTGCACATTCAGCGCTGTGATCTCCGCTACCACACACATGTACTGAGCAGTGTAGCTGCACATTCAGCGCTGTGATCTCTGCTACCACACACTTCTACTGAGCTCTGTAGCTGCACATCCAGCACTGTGATCTCCGCTACCGCACACTTGTACTGAGCTCTGTAGCTGCACATTCAGCGCTGTGATCTCTGCTACCACACACATGTACTGAGCAGTGTAGCTGCACATTCAGCGCTGTGATCTCTGCTAACACACACATGTACTGAGCAGTGTAGCTGCACATTCAGCGCTGTGATCTCTGCTACCACACACATGTACTGAGCAGTGTAGCTGCACCTGCCGAGATACATCACTCACTACATGCAGCAGCAGAACATTACATACATGTTTTTCACCAGATAATTGTCACTTTATGAAATGGGTGACCATAAATTGACAGAAGCAATAGCATGGACAAGCTGAGACAGCGGTACTGAGCAGTGTGCACAGTGCTCGACATAAGTGAGTACACCCCCGTAAAAACTAAGATTTTACTCGTTATTTCACGCAGGGCTGTGGAGTCGGTAAGCCAGACCTCCCGCTCCACAACCCTGATCTTCCCGAGCACAAGAACAGTGAACAGTTTCCACTTACTGACAATTCTTGTTTTCACAGAACATTTCCCCCATAACAGGACATTGATGATACAATAACAAAGTAACAGTTATCAAGGCTGAATAAAGCCATCTGTCCATCGAGTTCAGCCTATATTCTGTCAGAATAAATCCCCAGATCTACGTCCTTCTAAAGAACCTAATAACTGTAAGATACAATATTGTTATGCTCCAGGAAGACATCCAGGCCTCTCTTCAACCCCTCGACTGAGTTCGCCATCACCACCTCCCCAGGAGAGGAATTCCAGATTCTCACTGCCCTAACAGTAAAGAATCCTCTTCTATGTTGGTGGAGAAACCTTCTCTCCTCCAGACGCAGAGAATGCCCCCTTGTGACCGTCACCTTCCTTGGTATAAACAGATCCTCGGAGAGATATTTGTATTGTCCCCTTATATACTTATACATGGTTATTAGATCGCCCCTCACTCGTCTTTTTTCTGGAGTAAATAATCCTAATTTTGCTAATCTCTCTGGGTATTGTAGTTCCCCCATCCCCTTTATTAATTTTGTTGCCCTCCTTTGTACTCGCTCTAGTTCCATTATATCCTTCCTGAGCACCGGTGCCCAAAACTACACAGTTCTCCATGTGCGGTGTAACCAGGGATTTGTACAGAGGCAGTATAATGCTCTCATCATGTGTATCCAGACCTCTTTTAATGCACCCCATGATCCTATTTGCCTTGGCAGCTGCTGCCTGGCACTGGCTGCTCCAGGTAAGTTTATCATTAACTACGATCCCCAAGTCCTTCTCCATGTCAGATTTACCCAGTGGTTTCCCGTTCAGTGTGTAATGGTGATATTGATTCCTTCTTCCCATGCGTATAACCTTACATTTATCATTGTTACACCCCATCTGCCACCTTTCAGCCCAAGTTTCCAACTTATCCGGATCCATCGGTAGCAGAATACGATCTTCTCTAGTATTGATGCTTTACATAGTTTTGTATCATCTGCAAATATCAATATTTTACTGTGTTAACCTTCTACCAGATCGTTAATAAATATGGTGAAGAGAATAGGTCCCAACACCGACCCCTGCGGTCCCCCACTGGTCACAGCGCCCCCTGCGGTACCCCACTGGTGACAGCGCCCCCTGTGGTCCCCACTGGTCACAGCGCCCCCTGCGGTCCCCACTGGTCACAGCGCCCCTGCGGTCCCCACTGATCACAGTGACCCCTGCGGTCCCCACTGGTCACACCGACCCCTGCGGTACCCCACTGGTCATACCAACCCCTGCGGTCCCCACTGGTCACAGCGCCCCCTGCGGTCCCCACTGGTCACAGTGACCCCTGCGGTACCCCACTTGTCACAGCGCCCCTGCGGTCCCCACTGGTCACAGCGGCCCAGTTAGAGAATATACCATTTATAACCCGCCTCTGCTTTCTATCAATAAGCCAGTTACCCATTTACACACATTTTCCCCCAGACCCAGCATTCTCATTTTGGGCACCAACCTCTTGTGTGGCACGGTATCAAACGCTTTGGAAACATCAAGATCGACCACATCCAATGACTCACCTTGGTCCAGTCTATAGCGTACCTCTTCATAAACACTGCTTAGACTGGTGTGACAGGAGCGACTCCTCATAAACACTGATTAGATTGGTGTGACAGGAGCGACTCCTCATAAACACTAATTAGATTGGTGTGACAGGAGCGACTCCTCATAAACACTGATTAGATTGGTGTGACAGGAGCGACTCCTCATAAACACTGATTAGATTGGTGTGACAGGAGCGACTCATAAACACTGATCAGATTGGTGTGACAGGAGCGACTCCTCATAAACACTGATTAGATTGGTGTGACAGGAGCGACTCCTCATAAACCATGATTAGATTGGTGTGACAGGAGCGACTCCTCATAAACACTAATTAGATTGGTGTGACAGGAGCGACTCCTCATAAACACTGATTAGATTGGTGTGACAGGAGCGACTCCTCATAAACACTGATTAGATTGGTGTGACAGGAGCGACTCATAAACACTGATCAGATTGGTGTGACAGGAGCGACTCCTCATAAACACTGATTAGATTGGTGTGACAGGAGCGACTCCTCATAAACCATGATTAGATTGGTGTGACAGGAGCGACTCCTCATAAACACTGATTAGATTGGTGTGACAGGAGCGACTCCTCATAAACACTGATTAGATTGGTGTGACAGGAGCGACTCCTCATAAACACTGATTAGATTGGTGTGACAGGAGCGACTCCTCATAAACACTGATTAGACTGGTGTGACAGGAGCGACTCCTCATAAACACTGATTAGATTGGTGTGACAGGAGCGACTCCTCATAAACACTGATTAGACTGGTGTGACAGGAGCGACTCCTCATAAACACTGATTAGATTGGTGTGACAGGAGCGACTCCTCATAAACACTGATTAGATTGGTATGACAGGAGCGACTCCTCATAAACACTGATTAGATTGGTGTGACAGGAGCGACTCCTCATAAACACTGATCAGATTGGTGTGACAGGAGCGACTCCTCATAAACACTGATTAGATTGGTGTGACAGGAGCGACTCCTCATAAACACTGATTAGATTGGTGTGACAGGAGCGACTCATAAACACTGATTAGATTGGTGTGACAGGAGCGACTCTTCATAAACACTGATTAGATTGGTGTGACAGGAGCGACTCCTCATAAACACTGATTAGATTGGTGTGACAGGAGCGACTCCTCATAAACACTGATTAGATTGGTGTGACAGGAGCGACTCCTCATAAACCATGATTAGATTGGTGTGACAGGAGCGACTCCTCATAAACACTAATTAGATTGGTGTGACAGGAGCGACTCCTCATAAACACTGATTAGATTGGTGTGACAGGAGCGACTCCTCATAAACACTGATTAGATTGGTGTGACAGGAGCGACTCATAAACACTGATCAGATTGGTGTGACAGGAGCGACTCCTCATAAACACTGATTAGATTGGTGTGACAGGAGCGACTCCTCATAAACCATGATTAGATTGGTGTGACAGGAGCGACTCCTCATAAAACACTGATTAGATTGGTGTGACAGGAGCGACTCCTCATAAACACTGATTAGATTGGTGTGACAGGAGCGACTCCTCATAAACACTGATTAGATTGGTGTGACAGGAGCGACTCCTCATAAACACTGATTAGACTGGTGTGACAGGAGCGACTCCTCATAAACACTGATTAGATTGGTGTGACAGGAGCGACTCCTCATAAACACTGATTAGACTGGTGTGACAGGAGCGACTCCTCATAAACACTGATTAGATTGGTGTGACAGGAGCGACTCCTCATAAACACTGATTAGATTGGTATGACAGGAGCGACTCCTCATAAACACTGATTAGATTGGTGTGACAGGAGCGACTCCTCATAAACACTGATCAGATTGGTGTGACAGGAGCGACTCCTCATAAACACTGATTAGATTGGTGTGACAGGAGCGACTCCTCATAAACCATGATTAGATTGGTGTGACAGGAGCGACTCCTCATAAACACTGATTAGATTGGTGTGACAGGAGCGACTCCTCATAAACACTGATTAGATTGGTGTGACAGGAGCGACTCCTCATAAACACTGATTAGACTGGTGTGACAGGAGCGACTCCTCATAAACACTGATTAGATTGGTATGACAGGAGCGACTCCTCATAAACACTGATTAGACTGGTGTGACAGGAGCGACTCCTCATAAACACTGATTAGATTGGTGTGACAGGAGCGACTCCTCATAAACACTGATTAGATTGGTGTGACAGGAGCGACTCTTCATAAACACTGATTAGATTGGTGTGACAGGAGCGACTCATAAACACTGATTAGATTGGTGTGACAGGAACGACTCCTCATAAACACTGATTAGATTGGTGTGACAGGAGCGACTCCTCATAAACACTGATTAGATTGGTGTGACAGGAGCGACTCCTCATAAACACTGATTAGATTGGTGTGACAGGAGCGACTCCTCATAAACACTGATTAGATTGGTGTGACAGGAGCGACTCCTCATAAACCCATGCTGATATGGAGTTACACAGTGATTCTCAGTGAGATAATCCAGAATAAAGGGTATGCCACACTGAACAATATCGCTAACGGGATCGCTAAAAAACGTCACTATTTAGCGATCCCGTTAGCGATGTTGTTCAGTGCGGCAGCTTCCAGCGACGAGCTTCCTGCTGTGATCTCGCTCGTCGCTGGAATCGTTCCGGACCCTATTTTCTCGTCGGCGCTCCCGCTGGGTAAGTATATATCGCTAGTGTGGCACCTTTTCTTAGCGATTTAGCGGTACTTTTGTACCGCTAAAGTCGTTAAGAAGATCGCTAACGGCGATAGCGTCGTTAACTATATCGCTAAATGTGGCCGCACTTAGCGATATAGAAGCAATCCCGCTAGCGATCGCATTAGTATGCGTCGTTATTGTGATCGCTAGCAGGATTGTTTAGTGTGGCAGTACCTTAAGATCCCTCAGAAACCCTTCACATATTTTACCCACAATAGAGGTCAGACTTACTGGCCTATAATTTCCAGGGTCACTTTTAGAGCCTTTTTGAATATTGGTTCCCCATTTGCTATGCACCAGTCCTGTGGAACAGACCCCGTCACTATAGAGTCCCTAAATATAAGAAATAATGGTTTGTCTATTACATTACTTAGTTCTCTAAGTACTCGTGGGTGTATGCCATCCGGACCCGGAGATTTATCTATTGTAATCTTATTTAGCCGGTTTCGCCCCTCTTCTTGGGTTACATCGGTGACCCTTAATATCGGGTTTTCTTTGTCTCTCTGCATTTTATTTTCCACCGTGAATACCATGGAGAAGAAGGTGTTAATATATTCGCTTTTTCCTCATCATCTACAACCATTCTTTCCTCACTATTATTAAGGGTCTACACTTTCACGTGTGATTCTTTTACTATTGATATAGGTGAAGAACAGTTTGGGATTAGTGTTACTCTCCTTAGTAATCTGCTTCTCTGTTTCCTTTTTGGCAGCTTTAATTAGTTTTTTAGATAAAGTATTTTTCCCCCTATAGTTTTTAGAGCGTCATTGTCCCCAATGTTCACTTTCCCGCTTGACCACCTCCAGTTGCTCCTACCTCATCTTCTGGAATGCGAAAACGAGGATAAATAGTAGAATGCAGATGTTTTGGTTGTGGGCATCCCGGGCATCTGCAAGCCACATGCCCAGCTTTCCAGTGCAGGAATCGTCCTCAACCCCACCAACCACCTCATGCACCTTCACATGGATACCAGCCTCCAGGTTCCCTTACCTCCGTCCCCAGATAGTAAATGGGAAGGAATGCGATACAGCACAGATGTTACCGATGTGGGCAGCCTGGGCATCTGCAAGACACCTGCGCTGCTGGCCGATTGAAGAATGACCCTGCATCAAATAGACCTGTCAACTAGCTATAGCCAGCTATAATGGAGGAAGAGGTGCCACTCCTCCAAGTTGACTGGCCTAATGGCTCAGACACCCATGTTTGACCACTAGGGGTTTCTGAGTGCTGGCCACAGCCACGAGGTCATCTAATCCTCAAGCAAAGCACTTACAGGAGGTCATGATGGACGGAGGGAGAGTTCTTGGTTTTTGTGACTTCAGGACATTTCCCACCATAGCTGATCCCAGAGGTGATACAGCAAGGACCTGGGATTACCATTGAATTAGCTGGAGGCCAGTGGAGGAATATCCAAAAGTGAGTGTGGAACTGGACTTTGGGGACAAGCAATGTGTGGGTTGGGGTGATGAGCGGCCTGCCTGAAGATATTCTCCTAGGAAATGATGTGGGAGATCTGCAATGCAGGAAGCAGAGTTTAAGCCAAGGAGGATGTAAAATAGGGCCTGGCCCTACAGCCCTATAACTATCATATAATATAGAAGGGGAAACCAACACCAAAATACTGATGGACTGTCCAGGCTGGAAGAGCCATGAGTCATGTCAACCAACACCAAAATGCTGATGGACTGTCCAGGCAGGAAGAGCCATGAGTCATGTCAACCAACACCAAAATGCTGATGGACTGTCCAGGCAGGAAGAGCCATGAGTCATGTCAGCCACGTCTATGTGTACTTAACAAGTGACTAGTTGAGGTCACTCATCTCTACGCAGTTTGAGGGGTAAAGGGATGTAACATAGTGTCACCCCCAGTCGGCCTCCACAGGCCATACTGTAATCAGGCCTACATTAGCAGGCCTACATCTGGTGGAGGCATGTGTCTTTGTTCCTCTCTGTAGGGGGCCTCCCTAATACACAACCCTGAAGACAGGCTGGAGACCAGGCTACTGGGACCTTCTTAGTACTTCTAACTTATGGTGGTGGAGTGTGAGAATCTCAGCCCATCCAGGGTGATTCCCAGAGAGGAAGGACAATAAGTCACATGTTTGGATTGGTAGTTGGTGCCTTGTGAAGGGTGAGGATCTGCTGCTGTGTCCAGGTCCTGGTGCCGTGTATGGACTATTAGAGATTGGGGATCATCGGCCACATGGTATTGTGATGTCTTGCCCACCTCGCTGGATTTGAGGAACTAGACTAAGGACTGTTGCATTTTCCTTGGAGGCGACCCCGGATTTGTTCCTTTTTTTGCGGTCGCATTGCCTACTCCAAGGAATCATCTATGCTAGGTGTCATATTCCCCCAATCCCAATGAAGGTGTTTCGCATTGTTCACCGGCCTGCTGTCCCTGCCTGCTCTGTCACACACACAGTCACACCATACATCACAGTCCTGCTGTCCCTGCCTGCTCTGTCACACACACCCTACATCACCGTCCTGCTGTCTCTGCCTGCCCTGTCACACACACCGTACAACACCGTCTGCTGTCCCTGCCTGCTCTGTCACACCCCGTCACACCTTAAAACCGGCCTGCTGTCCGTGCCTGCTCTGTCACACACCCGGTCACACTGTACATCACCGCCCTGCTGTCCCTGCCTGCTCTGTCACACACCTGGTCACACCATACATCACCGGGCTGCTGTCCCTGCCTGCTCTGTCACAAACACCGTACATCACCGGCCTGCTGTCCCTGCCTGCTCTGTCACACTCACACTGTACATCACCGGCCTGCTCTGTCACACACCCGTTCACACTGTACATCACTGTCCTGTTGACCCTGCCTGCTTGTCATACACCCCTTCACACTGTACATCACCGGCCTGCTGTCCCTGCCTGCTCTGTCAAACATCCCGTCACACTGTACATCACCGGCCTGCAGTCCCTGCCTGCTCTGTCACACACCCCGTCACACCATACATCACCGTCTGCTATCCCTGCCTGCTCTGTCACATACCTGGTCACACTGTACATCACCGGCCTGCTGTCCCTGCCTGCTCTGTCACACACCCCGTCACACCGTACATCACAGGCCTGCTGTCCCTGCCTGCTCTGTCATACACCCCGTCACACTGTACATCACCGGCCTGCTGTCCGTGCCTGATCTGTCACACATCCGGTCACACTGTACATCACCGACCTGCTGTCCGTGCCTGCTCTGTCACACACCCGGTTACACTGTACATCATCGGCCTGCTCTGTCACACACCCGGTCACACTGTACATCACCGTCCTGCTGTCCCTGCCTGCTCTGTCACACACCCGGTCACACTGTACATCACCGTCCTGCTGTCCCTGCCTGCTCTGTCACACACACCGTACATCACCGGCCTGCTGTCCCTGCCTGCTCTGTCACACACCCGGTCACACTGTAAATCACCGTCCTGCTGTCCCTGCCTGCTCTGTCACACACACCGTACATCACCGGCCTGCTGTCCCTGCCTGCTCTGTCACATACCCCGTCACACCATACATCACCGTCTGCTGTCCCTTCCTGCTCTGTCACACACCCGGTCACACTGTACATCACCGGCCTGTTGTCCCTGCCTGCTCTGTCACACACCCGGTCACACTGTACATCACCGTCTGCTGTCCCTGCCTGCTCTGTCACACACCCGGTCACACTGTACATCACCGGCCTGCTGTCCCTGCCTGCTCTGTCACATACCCCGTCACACCGTACATCACAGGCCTGCTGTCCCTGCCTGCTTGTCATATACCCCTTCACTGTTATGTTACGGTAGCTGAGGAGTGCAGGTAAAAAAGGAAATACACCAGAGCAGTTGGAATCTATGGGATTGCAGTACCCTGACTAACCACCACAACTAGAGGCAGCCGTGGAGCGTTCCTACGTTGGTCCTAGACGCCTCGTCACAGCCTGAGAAACTAACTACACCTAAAGATAGAAATAGGAAAGCTATCTGCCCCGGAGCAGAACCCCAAAGATAATAGAAAGCCCCCAAACATGTAATGGCGGTTAGACAAGAGGAAATACTGACACAGAAAGAAAATAGTATGAGCAAACGCTGGGGCCCAAACTATCTAAATAGAAAAGGACAGGAAGGGTACTTACTGCAATCCCAGAAAACCCTGAAAAAACACCAACTCTACTAATTTCAA
Source organism: Oophaga sylvatica (assembly GCA_033576555.1). NCBI lineage: Eukaryota > Metazoa > Chordata > Amphibia > Anura > Dendrobatidae > Oophaga > Oophaga sylvatica. The sequence goes on along the minus strand of JARQOD010000425.1, from coordinate 145,470 downwards.
AATCACCTGAGATCACACGACTTCTACCACCTAAATTAGTTCTCTGGTGTAACAAAATCAAAACAGCAGCCACTGAAAAAACTGGAAAAAGCAAATGTACAAAACATCAGTGGCTGAACAAAACTGAGAGGGCAAAAGCCCCCGGAGGGGACCCAGAAGGCCCCCACAGAAGTGCAGGACAAAATGCAAAAATATAGCAAAAACACAAAATGAGAAATTGTCTTATCTGATAGCAGGAGATGCAGACACGACACAGCAGGCTACAAGGGAAACTGGAAAGAAGGATTCAGACCAGAACAATTGATCACCGGCAACCCTGATGGGAAAATGATTCCCTTAAATAAGACCAATCAGTAACACCTGATTCCCAATCCTCACTAGTACCGCTAGTAACCACCAGAGGGAGCCTCTGCTCAGAACTCATCTCAAACCCATTCACAACAGTACCCCCCCCTTGAGGAGGGGTCACCGAACCCTCATTTGAGCAACCAGGTCGGTCAGGATGAGTTCTATGATACACACGGATAAGTCTCCTAGCATGGATGTCCGAAGCAAACACCCAAGAATTATCTTCCTGACCATAACCTCTCCATTTAACCAAATACTGGAGTCTTCGTCTAGAAAAACGAGAATCCAATATTTTCTCAACCACATACTCCAGATTGCCCTCAACCAAAACAGGGTCAGGAGGCACAGCAGCAGGAACCACTGGCTCAACAAACCTCTTCAACAAGGACTTGTGGAACACGTTATGGATCTTAAATGTCCCTGGAAGAAGCAAACGAAAAGAAACAGGATTAATAATCTCCATGATCTTATAAGGTCCAATGAACCTAGGCTTAAATTTAGGAGATGCTACTCTCATAGGAATATTCTTTGAGGACAACCAGACCAAGTCCCCCACTTTAAACCGAGGACCATCAGTCCTATGCCGGTTAGCAAACCGCTGGGCCTTCTCCTGAGAGAGGGACAACCTCCCCACTACCTGGTCCCAAATCTGCTGCATACGCTCAACAACAGAGTCAACACCTGGACAGACAGAAGCCTCCGTCTGTCCTGAAGAAAATCGAGGGTGAAACCCAGAATTACAGAAAAACGGAGACATCAAAGTGGCAGAGCTAGCCCTATTATTAAGAGCAAACTCAGCCAAAGGCAAAAAAGAGACCCAGTCATCCTGATCAGCAGACACAAAGCATCTTAGATAAGTCTCCAATGTCTGGTTTGTTCTCTCAGTTTGACCATTGGTCTGAGGATGAAATGCCGAGGAGAAAGACAATTGAACACCCAGTTTAGAACAAAAAGTCCTCCAAAATCTGGAAACAAACTGGACTCCTCTGTCAGACACAATGTTCTCAGGAATGCCGTGTAAACGAACCACGTGCTGAAGGAACAACGGCACCAATTCAGAGGAGGAAGGCAACTTAGGTAATGGCACAAGATGTATCATTTTGGAAAACCTATCACAAATTACCCAGATGGTGGTCATTCTCTGAGAAACAGGAAGATCGGAAATGAAATCCATAGAGATATGGGTCCATGGTCTCTTGGGCACAGGCAATGGCATCAACAAACCACTAGAGCGAGAGCAAGGCTTGGAGCGAGAGCAAGTCCCGCAGGACTGCACAAATTCCCTGACATCGCGAGACAAGGTAGGCCACCAAAAGGACCGACTAACCAAGTCTCTGGTACCAAAAATTCCGGGATGCCCAGCCAATGCGGAACAATGAATCTCAGACATCACACTCTTTTTCCATTGGTCCGGGACAAACAATTTTCCAACAGGGCAGCGCTCGGGCCTATCCTCCTGACACCCCTCCAGAGCAAGTCTCAAATTAGGCGAGATGGCGGAAAGAACTACACCCTCCTTCAAAATAACAGAGGGATCAGATAGCTCAGGAGAGTCCGCAAGGAAACTCCTCGAGAGGGCATCCGCCTTAACATTCTTAGTGCCAGGAAGAAAGGAAACCACAAAATTAAAACGTGTGAAAAACAAGGCCCACCTGGCCTGTCTAGGATTGAGTCGCTTGGCAGATTCCAGATAGACCAGATTCTTATGGTCCGTAAGGACCACCACCTGATGTTTGGCTCCCTCCAGCCAATGTCTCCACTCTTCAAAAGCCCACTTCATGGCCAATAACTCCCGATTACCCACGTCATAATTACGTTCAGTAGGAGAAAATTTTCGAGAGAAAAAGGCACAAGGGTTACTTTTAGAGGTCTCTGGATCTTTTTGGACAAAACGGCACCTGCCCCAATTTCAGAGGCATCAACCTCCACCTGAAATGGCAGAGAAACATCAGGCTGCCGTAGAACAGGAGCAGAAGTGAATCTCTGCTTAAGTTCCTGAAACGCAGAGACTGCCTCAGGAGGCCAATTCACCACATCAGAACCCTTTCTGGTCAAATCAGTTAATGGTTTAACAATAACAGAGAAATTACCAATAAATTTACGATAAAAATTGGCAAAACCCAAAAATCTCTGAAGAGCCTTTAATGAAGTAGGTTGGACCCAATCACAGATGGCCTGAACCTTGACCGGGTCCATTTCAATAACAGATGGGGACAAAATGAATCCCAGAAATGAGATCTTCTGTACGCCAAAAAGACACTTTGATCCCTTCACATACAGAGCATTCTCTCTCAAAATCTGGAATACAGTTCGAACATGTTTCACATGAGAGTCCCAGTCATTAGAAAAAATCAAGATATCATCCAAATAAACAATCAGAAACTTGTCCACAAAATCCCTGAAAATGTCATTCATGAAGGACTGGAAGACGGAAGGAGCATTAGTGAGCCCAAAGGGCATCACAAGGTACTCAAAATGCCCTTCAGGGGTGTTAAATGCCGTCTTCCATTCATCCCCGTGCTTAATGCGAATAAGGTTATACGCCCCCCTGAGGTCAAGCTTGGTAAACCAAGTAGCGTTTTTCACCCTGGAAAACAGGTCAGAAATCAAGGGTAACGGGTATTGATATTTCACAGTAATATTGTTCAAGAGACGATAATCAATACACGGCCTTAATGAACCATCTTTTTTGGCCACAAAGAAAAAACCGGCACCTAAGGGTGAAGAGGATGGTCTGATATGACCCTTCTCCAATGATTCCTTGATATAAGACCGCATAGCGTCATGTTCAGGTACAGACAAGTTAAAAAGGCGACCCTTAGGGAATTTACTACCTGGCACTAATTCAATAGCGCAGTCATAGCTCCTATGGGGAGGCAAGGATGCAGATTTACTTTCGCTAAACACATCAGAAAAATCAAACAAAAAGTCAGGAACATCCTCAGCCTGGGGGAGGCAGAAAAAACAGGAGTGTTGGCATTAACACATTGGCAGCCCCAACTGGTTACAGACACAGATTTCCAATCCAAAACAGGATTATGAGACTGTAACCAAGGGAAACCCAGCACGATAATATAATGCAGATTATATAGAACCAAAAATTTGCAGCACTCCTGGTGATCAGGTTCAACCCTCATTATCACCTGAGTAGAAAACTGGGGTTTATTCTCAGCCAAAGGGGTAGAATCGATCCCCAGTAGGGGAATAGACTTCTGCAGGGGTATCAAGGGAAACCCACAACGTTTAGCAAAATCATAATCCATCAGGTTAATAGCAGCTCCAGAATCAACGAAAGCCTGAGCAGAAAATGAGGACAGAGAGCATATCAGAGTGACAGTTAATAAAAACTTAGTCTGAACACTACCCAAGACAACTGAGCGTGCAAAATGTCTTCCCCGCTTAGGGCAGACTGAAATAGCATGAGAGGCATCACCACAGTAGAAAGATAACCCATTGCGCTTTCGAAACTCATGACGCTGTGCCCCAGACACCACTCCATCACACTGCATGGGCTCAGCAGCTGGCTCACAAGGCAACACCACTCCACGCATACTTCTCCGCTCACGCAAACGTCTGTCAATTTGAATCGCTAATGACATAGAATCATTGAGACCAGAGGGGACAGGGAATCCCACCATAACATCCTTTACATTATCCGACAGACCCTTCCGGAAAAGGGCCGCCAAAGCGTCGTCATTCCATTTGGTCAGGACTGCCCACCTACGGAATCTCTGACAGTATAACTCAGCGTCATCAAGCCCCTGATTTAATGCCAACAAGGCTTTTTCAGCTTGATCAGTGACATTAGGCTCATCGTACAATAACCCCAAAGCCTGAAAAAATGCATCAACATCACTCAAAACAGGATCCCCAGGTATCAGGGAAAAAGCCCAATCCTGAGGATCGCCACGCAGGAGAGAGATGATAATTTGAACCTGCTGCGCTGCGTTTCCTGAGGACTTAGATTTTAAGGCAAGAAACAATTTACAATTATTTTTGAAATTCTGAAACTTAGCTCGATCCCCTGAAAACAAATCTGGCATGGGGATCCTAGGTTCCACAACAGGCAACCCAGCAAGATATGCAGCAATACTCTGAACCTCAGTGGCAAGCTGATCCACACGGCCAGACAACTGTGCAAACTCCATTGGGAGAAAAGATCCTCCCCAGCACCCAGAGATACAGAGGGAAAAAAAAAATAAAAAAATGCAACAAACAGAAAAATATCTCTGACAACTTTTCTTCCTTCAAAATATTTTTTCCCTTCTGTGAGTACCATACAATTTTTATGGCCGGTGATACTGTTATGTTACGGTAGCTGAGGAGTGCAGGTAAAAAAGGAAATACACCAGAGCAGTTGGAATCTATGAGATTGCAGTACCCTGACTAACCACCGCAACTAGAGGCAGCCGTGGAGCGTTCCTACGTTGGTCCTAGACGCCTCGTCACAGCCTGAGAAACTAACTACACCTAAAGATAGAAATAGGAAAGCTATCTGCCCCGGAGCAGAACCCCAAAGATAATAGAAAGCCCCCAAACATGTAATGGCGGTTAGACAAGAGGAAATACTGACACAGAAAGAAAATAGTATGAGCAAACGCTGGGGCCCAAACTATCTAAATAGAAAAGGACAGGAAGGGTACTTACTGCAATCTCAGAAAACCCTGAAAAAACACCAACTCTACTAATTTCAAAATCACCTGAGATCACACGACCTCTACCACCTAAATTAGTTCTCTGGTGTAACAAAAACAGCAGCCACTGCAAAAACTGCAAAAAGCAAAAGTACAAAACACAGTGGCTGGACTAAACTGAGAGGGCAAAAGCCCCCGGAGGGGACCCAGAAGGCCCCCACAGAAGTGCAGGACAAAATGCAAAAATATAGCAAAAACACAAAATAAGAAATTGTCTTATCTGACAGCAGGAGATGCAGACACGACACAGCAGGCTACAAGGGAAACTGGAAAGAAGGATTCAGACCAGAACAATTGATCACCGGCAACCCTGATGGGAAAATGATTCCCTTAAATAAGACCAATCAGTAACACCTGATTCCCAATCCTCACTAGTACCGCTAGTAACCACCAGAGGGAGCCTCTGCTCAGAACTCATCTCAAACCCATTCACAACACTTCACACTGTACATCACCGGCCTGCTGTCCCTGCCTGCTCTGTCACATACCCCGTCACACCGTACATCACAGGCCTGCTGTCCCTGCCTGCTTGTCATACACGCCGTCACACTGTACATCACCATCTGCTGTCCCTGCCTGCTCTGTCACATACCTGGTCACACTGTACATCACCGGCCTGCTGTGCCTGCCTGCTCTCACACACCCCGTCACACCGTACATCACAGGCCTGCTGTCCCTGCCTGCTTGTCATACACGCCGTCACACTGTACATCACCGGCCTGCTGTCCGTGCCTGATCTGTCACACACCGGTCACACTGTACATCACTGGCCTGCTGTCCGTGCCTGCTCTGTCACACACCCCGTCACACCATACATCACCGTCTGCTGTCCCTGCCTGCTCTGTCACATACCTGGTCACACTGTACATCACCGGCCTGCTGTCCCTGCCTGCTCTGTCACACACCCGGTCACACTGTACATCACTGTCCTGCTGACCCTGCCTGCTTGTCATACACCCCTTCACACTGTACATCACCGGCCTACTGTCCGTGCCTGCTCTGTCACACACCCGGTCACACTGTACATCACCGGCCTGCTCTGTCACACACCCGGTCACACTGTACATCACCATCCTGCTGTCCCTGCCTGCTCTGTTACACACCCGGTCACACTGAACATCACCGTCTGCTGTCCCTGCCTGCTCTGTCACACACCCGGTCATACTGTACATCACCGTCTGCTGTCCCTGCCTGCGCTGTCACACACCCGGGTCACACTGTACATCACCGGCCTGCTGTCCCTGCCGGCTCTGTCACCCACCCCGTCACACTGTACATTACCGTCTGCTGTCCCTACCTGATCTGTCACACACCTAGTCACACTGTACATCACCGTCTGCTGTCCCTGCCTTCTCTGTCACACTCTATCACACTGTACATCACCGGCCTGCTGTCCCTGCCGGCTCTGTCACCCACCCCGTCACACTGTACATTACCGTCTGCTGTCCCTACCTGATCTGTCACACACCTAGTCACACTGTACATCACCGTCTGCTGTCCCTGCCTTCTCTGTCACACTCTATCACACCGTACATCACCGGCCTGCTGTCCCTGCCTGCTCTGTCACACTCACACTGTACATCACCGGCCTGCTCTGTCACACACCCGTTCACACTGTACATCACTGTCCTGTTGACCCTGCCTGCTTGTCATACACCCCTTCACACTGTACATCACCGGCCTACTGTCCGTGCCTGCTCTGTCACCCCACCCGGTCACACTGTACATCACCGGCCTGCTCTGTCACACACCCGGTCACACTGTACATCACCGTCCTGCTGTCCCTGCCTGCTCTGTTACACACCCGGTCACACTGAACATCACCGTCTGCTGTCCCTGCCTGCGCTGTCACACACCCCGTCACACTGAACATCACCGTCTGCTGTCCCTGCCTGCTCTGTCACACACCCGGTCATACTGTACATCACCATCTGCTGTCTCTGCCTGCGCTGTCACCACCCGGGTCACACTGTACATCACCGGCCTGCTGTCCCTGCCGGCTCTATCACACACCCCGTCACACTGTACATTACCGTCTGCTGTCCCTACCTGATCTGTCACACACCTAGTCACACTGTACATCACCGTCTGCTGTCCCTGCCTTCTCTGTCACACTCTATCACACCGTACATCACCGCCTGCTGTCCCTGCCTGCTCTGTCACACTCACACCGTACATCACCGCCTGCTGTCACTGCCTGCTCTGTCACCACCCCGTCACACTGTACATCACCGGCCTGCTGTCCCTGCCTGCTCTGTCACACACCCTGTCACACTGTACATCACCGTCTGCTGTCCCTGCCTGCTCTGTCACACACCTAGACACTGTGACAACATCGTCTGCTCCCTGCCTGCTCTGTCACACACCCGGTCACACTGTACATCACCGTCTGCTGTCCCTGCCTGCGCTGTCACACACCCGGTCAACTGTACATCACCGGCCTGCTGTCCCTGCCGGCTCTGTCACACACCCCATCACACTGTACATTACCGTCTGCTGTCCCTACCTGATCTGCACACACCTAGTCACACTGTACATCACCGTCTGCTGTCCCTGCCTTCTCTGTCACACTCTTCACACCGTACATAATCGGCTGCTGTCCCTGCCTGCTCTGTCACACTCACACTGTACATCAGCGCCTGCTGTCACTGCCTGCTCTGTCACACACCCTAGTCACACTGTACATCACCGTCTGCTGTCCCTGCCTTCTCTGTCACACCCATCACACCGTACATCACCGGCTGCTGTCCCTGCCTGCTCTGTCACACACCCGTCACACTGTACATCACCGGCCTGCTGTCCCAGCCTGCTCTGTCACACTCACACTGTACATCAGCGCCTGCTGTCACTGCCTGCTCTCTCACACACCTAGTCACACTGTACATCACCGTCTGCTGTCCTGCCTCTCTGTCACACCCCATCACCGTACATCACGCTGCTGTCCCTGCCTTCTCTGTCACACCCACAACCTACATTCACCGTGCCTGCTGTCCCTGCCTCTCTGTTACACCCCATCACACCGTACATCACCGTCTGCTGTCCCTGCCTGCTCTGTCACACACCCCATCACACCATACATCACCGTCTGCTGTCCCTGCCTGTTCTGTCACACACCCCGTCACACCATAAATCACCGGTCTGCTGTCCCTGTCTGCTCTGTCACCACACCCGTCACACCTAAATCACCGGCCTGCTGTCCCTGCCTGCTCTGTCACACACCCATCACACTGTACATCACCTGCCTGCTGTCCCTGCCTGCTGTGTCACACCGAACATCACCGTCTGATGTCCCTACCTGCTCTGTCCACACCCTGTCACACATACATCACCAGGCTGCTGTCCCTGCTGTTGTCACACACCCGGTCACACTGTACATCACCGTTTGCTGTCCCTGCCTTCTCTGTCACACTCTATCACACCGTACATCAGGCCTGCTGTCACTGCCGGCTCTGTCACACACCTAGTCACACTGTACATCACCGTCTGCTGTTCCTGCCTTCCTGTCACACCCCATCACACATTATATCACCGGCCTGCTGTCCCTGCCTGCTCTGTCACACCACCCGGTCACACTGTACATCACCGTCTGTCCCTGCCTGCTGTGTCACACACCAGTCACACCGTACATCACCGTCTGCTGTCCCTGCCTGTTCTGTCACACACCCCGTCACACCATAAATCACCGGTCTGCTGTCCCTGTCTGCTCTGTCACACACACCGTCACACCATATATCACCGGCCTGCTGTCCCTGCCTGCTCTGTCACACACTCAGTCACACTGTACATCACCTGCCTGCTGTCCCTGCCTGCTGTCCCTGCCTGCTGTGTCACACCGAACATCACCTCTGATGTCCCTACCTGCTCTGTCACACACCCTGTCACACAATACATCACCAGGCTGCTGTCCCTGCCTGCTGTGTCACACACCCGGTCACACTGTACATCACCGTTTGCTGTCCCTGCCTTCTCTGTCACACTCTATCACACCGTACATCACCGGCCTGTCATGCGTCTGTCACACACTGCACACTGACATCACCGTTGTTCTGCTTCCCTCACACCATCACACATCACGCCTGTGTCCTGCTGTCTGTACACCGCACACTGTACATCACCGCCTGCTGTCCCTGCCTGCTGTGTCACACCCCCACGTCACACCGTAATCACCGCTGCTGTCCCTGACCTGCTCTGTCACACCCCGGTCACACTGTACATCACCCGGCTGCTGTCCCTGCCTGCTGTGTCACACACTCGGTCACACTGTACATCACGTTGCTGTCCCTGCATCTCTGTCACACCCTTCACACCATACATCACCGGCCTGCTGTCCCTGCCGCTCTGTCACACACCTGTCACACTGTACATCAACCGTCTGCTGTCCCTGCCTTCTCTGTCACACCCATCACACCATATCACCGGCCTGCTGTCCCTACCTGCTCTGTCAAACACCCGTCACACATGTAATCACCGGCTGCTGTCCCTGCCTGCTCTGTCACACACCCGTCACACCGTTACATCACCAGCCTGCTGTCCTCCTGCTTCCTCACACACACCCCGTCACACTTACATCACCGGCCTGCTTCCCTGCCTGCTCTGTCACATACCCCGTCACACTGTACATCACCGTCTGCTGTCCCTGCCTGCTCTGTCACACACCCGTCACACCGTACATCACCGGCCTGCTGTCCCTGCCTGCTCTGTCACACACCACGTCACACCTTACATCACCGGCCTGCTGTCCCGTGCCTGCTCTGTCACACACCCGGTCACCCTGTACATCACTGGCCTGCTGTCCCTGCCTGCTCTGTCACACACCCCGTCACACCTTACATCACCGGCCTGCTGTCGCTGCCTGCTCTGTCACACACCCGGTCACCTGTACATCACTGGCCTGCTGTCCCTGCCTCTCTGTCACACACCCCGTCACACCTTACATCACCGGCCTGCTGTCCTGCCTGCTCTGTCACACACCCCGTCACACCTTAATCACGGCCTGCTGTCCGCTGCCTGCTCTGTCACACACCCGTCACACGTACATCACCGGCCTGCTGTCCTGCCTCTCTGTCAACACCCCGTCACACCTTACATCACCGGCCTGCTGTCGTGCCTGCTCTGTCACGCACCCGGTCACACTGTACATCACTGGCCTCCCTCTTGTCACACACCCGTCACACTGTACATCACGGCCTGCTGTCCTGCCTGCTCTGTCACCACCCGGTCACACGTACATCACACGCTGCGCCTCCTGCTCTGTCACACACCCGGTCACACTGTACATCACCGTCCTGCTGTCCCTGCCTGCTCTGTCACACACCCGGTCACACTGTACATCACAGCCTGCTGTCCCTGCCTCTCTGTCACACACCCGTCACACCTGTACATCACCGGCCTGCTGTCCGTGCCTGCTCGTCACACACCCCGTCACACTGTACATCACCGGCCTGCTCTGTCACACACCCGGTCACACTGTACATCACAGTCCTGCTGTCCCTGCCTGCTCTGTCACACACCCGGTCACACTGTACATCACCGGCCTGCTGTCCCTGCCTGCTCTGTACACACAGTCACTCCGTGCCCTGCCTGCTCTGTCACACACCCGGTCACACTGCATCACCGGCCTGCTTCCTGCCTGCTCTGTCACACACCCGGTCACACCATACATCACCGGCCTGCTGATCTGCCTGCTCTGTCACACACCCGTCACACTGACATCACGTCCTGCTGTCCTGCCTGCTCTGTCACACACCCGGTCACACTGTACATCACGGCCTGCTGTCCCTGCCTGCTTCTGTCACACACCCGGTCACACCGTACATCACCGGCCTGCTGTCCTGCCTGCTCTGTCACACACCCGGTCACACCATACATCACCGGCCTGCTGTCCCTGCCTGCTCTGTCACACACCCCGTCACCTACACTCCCTTCCTCCTTTTCCCTGTTCTCCTCTCTCTCTTCTCCTCTCTCCTCTCACTGTCACTACCTCCCTTTTATTTTCTCTGTTATCTGCTTCTCTCTTCTTCCTTTGCTCTACCTCTGTCTTTTGCTCTATTGTCTGCTCCTCTCTCTTGCACTCTTTCACTGTCCTTCCCTCTCTTTGTCTTGCTCTTCTTCACAGTCCTTCCCTCTGTTTTGATATTACCAGCTTCTCTTTCTTCCTCCCTGTCCTTCTACCTCTCCTTCGCTCTCCATTCCTCTTTCATTTTTCCTCTCTGTTCCTCGCTCTTCTTTGCTCTGTCCCCAATTTTACTTTTCTGCGCTGTCCCTTCCTTGCTGTTTTGCTGTCATCCTCTCCTATCTCCTTCTCATGCTCTACCTCGCTCTCTTTTGCTCTGTTGTCTGCTCCTCTCCCCCCTCCTTCACTCTGCCTCCCTCTTTCTCTTGTTTGCTTCCCCTTTCTCCCTTTTCTCTGTCCTTTACTCTTCTTTACTCTCTGTCCCCTTCTTTCCCTCTTCACTTTCCCTACCGCCGTTCTTTTGCTCTGAATTCTGCTCTTCTCTTGCCTTCCCTCTAGCTCTTTCTTTCTCTTGCTCTTTTTCACTGTCCTTACCTCCCTTTCACTGTTTTCAGTTCCTTTCTCTCTCCCTCCCCTTTGCTCTTCTTCCTTGCTCTTTTTCTCTTGTCTGCTCCCCCCTTTTTCAGTTACTCTCAGTCCTTCAATTATCTTTGCTCTCTGTGCCCCTCTCTTTCTCTTCTTTGCTGTCCCCCTCTTTTGTTCTGTTGTCTGCTCCTCCCTCTCTTTCTCTCTCATCTTCGCTGACCCTCCCTCTTTGTCTTCTTCACTGTTCCTCCATCCCTCTTTACTCTATTGACTGCTTCCCCTCTCTCCTTTACTCTCTGTCCCCCTTACTCTTTGTTGTCCCTTCCTTCCATCTCTTTTGCTCTGTTCTGTCTGTCTCTTACTGTTCTTCTCTGTCCCTCCCTGTCTTTTTATTGCTCTTCTTCGCTGTCTCTTTCTTTTTCGTGCTCTTCTTCGCTGTCGTCCTTCTTTTTTGCTCGGTTGTCTGCTCCTCTCTCACTTGCTCTTCTTCACTGTCCCTCCCTCTTTTGCTCTGTTGTCTTCTCTTCTTTCTCTTGCTCTTCTTCACTTTCAATTCCTCTCTCTCTTGCTCTTCTTCGCTGTCCCTCCCTTTCACTCTGCTGCCTGCTTCTCTTTCTCCCTCTCTCCTTCAATCTCCCTCCCTATCTCTCTCTTGCTCTTCTTTGCTGTCTCTCCGTCCCTTTTGCTGTTGTCTGCCCTTCTCTCCCTTGCTCTTCTTCGCTGTCCCTCCCTCTTTTGCTCTGTTGTTTGCTCTTTCTCTTGCTCTTCTTCGCTGTTCCTCCTTCTTTTGCTATTGTCTGCTCCTCTCTCCTTTGCTATCCCTCCCTCTCTATTGCTCTGTTGTCTTCTTTCTCTTGCTCTTCTTCGCTATCCCTCTCTCTCTCTCTCTTCTTCGCTGCCCCTACCTCTTTTTGCTGTTATCTTCTCTTCTTTCTCTTGCTCTTCTTCACTATCAATCCCTCTCTCTCGCTCTTCTTCGCTGTCCTTCCCTTTCGCTTTGTTGCCTGCTTCTCTCTTTCTCCCTCTCTCCTTCGATCTTCCTCCCTCTCTAGCTCTTCTTTGCGGTCTCTCCCTCTCTTTTGCTGTTGTCTGCCCTTCTCTCCCTTGCTCTTCTTCGCTGTCCCTCCCTCTTTTGTTCTGTTGTCTGCTACTCTCTCGCTCTTCTTTGCTGTCACTCCCTCTCTTTTGTTCTGTTGGTTGCTCTTCTTCGCTATCAATCCCTTTCTCGCTCTTCACTGTTCCTCCCTCTCTTTTGCTCTGTTTCTCTGCTCTTCTTTCTCTTGCTCTTCTTCGCTATCAATCCCTTTCTCACTCTTCTTCACTGTCCCTCCCTCTCTTTTGGTCTGTTGTCTGCTCTTCTTTCTCTGTCTCTCACTCTCTTTCTCTTCTTCGCTGTCCATCCATCTCTCACTCTTCTTCGCTGTACCCCCATCCTTTGGTTCTGTTGTCTGCTCTTCTTTTTCTTACTCTTCTTCACTATCAATCCTTTTCTCTCTCACTCTTCTTCGCTGTCCCTCTCTTTGCTCTGTTCTGCTTTCTCGCTGTCCCTCTCTTTTGCTCTGTTGTCTGCTCTTCTTTCTCTGTCTCTCCCTCTCTTCTTGCTGTCCTCCCTGTTTGCTCTGTGTCTGTTCTTCTCTCTTGCTTTCTTCTCTGTCTCTCCTCTCTTTTGCTCTGTGTCTGCTCTTCTTTCTTGCTCTTCGCTCCCTGCTGTTTTGCTCTGTTGTCTGCTCTTGTGGAGCCCAGCTGCGACTGGATCCATATTTTCCAGAAGGGTGCACTGAAAGACTATCCCACTAGAGGTCATTATTCACATGCACACACGTTCATTTATTTTCAAAGACCACCAGAGGGAGCTGTGTAAGAGATATAAAAGACGGTTACACAGGAAACATCTAGAGTGTGTTTTTGGTTAGTTGAGCAGAGCAGCTCAGTGTAGCTCAGTCACCTCAGAGAGCTCACTGAGGCTGCAGAGCTATTCGGTTCAAGAAAGCAAGTGGAGTCTAGTAAGAGTGGAACAGGAAACCACTCCAGTCTAGTCAGAGCTGAAGTAAGTGAGTGCAGCTCAGAGAGAAAGCGTGCCGACGCTTAGAGAGCGGTGAAGAGGCAGCCCACCAACTGCCAGTATGTGATCGTGTGAGGATCCAGGTAGGCCGAAGGCGAGTGGAAGTTAATGAGACAGAGGAGCCTTAATAGCTCACCTCAGCAAGTACCACCGGACACCGGGGTCCGAGCCTATAGGGATCTCCACGACCTATTAGGAGAACACCGGAGTTCCTGGAGGACTACAAGTCCCAGGAGTACCACAGAGCTGACACGTAGCAGGATCAGAAGGACGGAGTCTAGCAGTGCACTGCAAATAGAGACTGTGTACTTCAAGAAGAGGTCCAATCACAAGAAGAGAGCCAGGTGCAGACGGAGCCCAAGTTAGACCTAGCTACAAGCAGGTCAGGACTTTATCACAAAAAGGCAGAGAACAGGAGGCCACACACTTACCAAGTGGAGGAATCTGGATGTGCACCCTTCACCCTACAGCGCTCCGGGAAGTGCCTGCAACATCTTCAGTAAAGGTACTAAAGTGACTTATGTGTGTGTCTCCCTTATTACTCCTGACTCCCGGGTCCCCGTCTGTCCTGCATTTCTATACATCTATCCGCCCTGGAGGAGCACTTAGCCTTACTTGTGGAAGGCTTAACACCTAGCTGCACAATATTAACCCTCCAGTGGATCTGCATAGCAGCGCTGGTCATCCTGACCAGATACCACAAGTGGCGTCACGAATCCCCATATCATCATTCAAGTCACCTGTAAATATCCCACATTACAGTGAGCGCCCAGGGCACGGACCGAGCTGTGCTACCCGTGACATTCCCCATACATATCGACGGGCTCGGTGCCGAGTACCCCAAAGCTCTGGCTGTGCGACTCACTCTCTCTTGCTCTTCTTCACCCTCCCTCTCTTTATCTTGCTCTTCGCTGTCCCTCCCTCTTTTGCTCTTCTTCTCTGTCTATCCCTCTCTTTTTCTTGCTCTTTGCTGTCCCTTCCTCTTTGCTCTTCTTCTCTATCTCTCCCTCTCTTTATCTTGCTCTTTGCTGTCCCTCTCTTTTGCTGCTTCCTGCTTTTCGTTGTCTTGATCTCCTTCGCTGTCCCTCCCTCTCTTTATCTTGCTCTTCTTCTGTCCCTCCTTCTCTTTTGCTCTGTTTCCTGCTTTTCTTTCTCTTGCTCTTCTTCACTGTCCCTCCCCGTTTTGCTCAGTTGTCTGTTCTTCTCTCTTGCTCTTCTTCTCTGTCTCTCCCTCTCTTTTGCTCTGTTGTCTGCTCTTCTTTCTCTTGCTCTTCGCTGTCCCTGCCTGTTTTGCTCTGTTGTCTGCTCCTCTCTCTTGCTCTTCTTCACTGTCCCTCCCTCTCTTTATCTTGCTCTTCGCTGTCCCTCCCTCTTTTGCTCTTCTCTGTCTCTCCCTCTTTTTCTTGCTCTTCGCTGTCCCTCCCTCTTTTGCTCTTCTTTACTGTCTCTACCTCTCTTTATCTTGCTTTTCGCTGTCCCTCTTTTGCTGTTTCCTGCTTTTCTTTCTCTTGCTCTTCTTCGCTGTCCCTCCCTCTTTCTCTTGCTCTTCTTCGCTTTCCCTCCCTCTCTTTCTCTTGCTCTTCTTTGCTGTCCCTCCCTATCTTTTAGTCTTCTTCTGTCTCTCCCTCTCATTCTGTTGCTCTTCGCTGTCCTCCCTCTCTTTTGCTCTGTTGTCTGATCTTCTTTCTGTGACTCTCCTCTTTCTCTTGCTCTTCTTCGCTGTCCCTCCGTTTTCCTCTTGTCTGTTCTCTCTTTCTCTTTCTTCTCTGTCTCTCCTCTCTTTTGCTCTGTTGTCTGCTCTTCTTTCTCTTGCTCTTCTTTGCTGTCCCTCCCTCTTTATCTTGCTCTTCTTCTGTCCCTCCTTCTCTTTTGCTGTTTCCTGCTTTTCTTTCTCTTGCTCTTCTTCGCTGTCCCTCCCGCTCTTTTGCTCTTCTCTGCCTCTCCCTCTCATTCTCTTGCTCTTCGCTGTCCCTCCCTCTCTTTTGCTCTGTTGTCTGTTCTTCTCTCTTGCTCTTCTTCGCTGACCTCCCTCTCTTTTGCTCTGTTGTCTGATCTTCTTTCTCTGTCTCTCCCTCTCTCTCTTGCTCTTCTTCATTGTCCCTCCCTGTTTTGCTCTGTTGTCTGTTCTTATCTCTTGCTCTTCTTCTCTGTCTCTCCCTCTCTTTTGCTCTGTTGTCTGCTCTTCTTTCTCTTGCTCTTCGTTGTCCCTGCCTGTTCTGCTCTGTTACAAGAAAAAAAGGTAGCACACTGTAGCGCTATAGCTTGCAAACACGAAATATGAAAATATGAAAAATATGAAAAATGAATTGCATCACTGCCTTAGAAATATGAAAAATTGAGAAGTCTTAGCGCATAAGATGGCCAAATTATGTGAGCCTGATAGCCACGTCAAGGCTCTTCTCGTATATCAGGTCCTAACTAATGCCAATCCTCGCTTAGAAAAGTCTGTCTGCATGGGAACATATGAATCCTCTCTTAAGACTAAAATCTACATCTTTGTGGAGGGGTAATGAACCTGGTGTAATTAAAAAGCCTGTGACCAACAGGTGGAGTGCTCAGGTAGAAGGTAAATGAATACATATCAAAAAACTGACCGGCACATCCAAACATGGATCCAGTGTGAACAGGTGCTAAACCTAGAGTCACCAACTCATATACATACAAGAAAAAAAGGTAGCACACTGTAGCAGCTATAGCTTGCAAACATGAAATATGAAAATATGAAAAATATGAAAAATGAATTGCATCACTGCCTTAGAAATATGAAAAATTGAGAAGTCTTAGCGCATAAGATGGCCAAATTATGTGAGCCTGATAGCCACGTCAAGGCTCTTCTCGTATATCAGGTCCTAACTAATGCCAATCCTCGCTTAGAAAAGTCTGTCTGCATGGGAACATATGAATCCTCTCTTAAGACTAAAATCTACATCTTTGTGGAGGGGTAATGAACCTGGTGTAATTAAAAAGCCTGTGACCAACGGGTGGAGTGCTCAGTAGAAGGTAAATGAATACATATCAAAAAACTGACCGGCACATCCAAACATGGATCCAGTGTGAACAGGTGCTAAACCTAGAGTCACCAACTCATATACAACAAGAAAAAAAGGTAGCACACTGTAGCGCTATAGCTTGCAAACACGAAATATGAAATATGAAAAATATGAAAAATGAATTGCATCACTGCCTTAGAAATATGAAAAATTGAGAAGTCTTAGCGCATAAGATGGCCAAATTATGTGAGCCTGATAGCCATGTGAAGGCCTTCTCGTATATCAGGTTTTGCTCTTTTTCTGTTTCTCCCTCTCATTCTCTTGCTCTTCTTCGCTGTCACTTCCTCTCTTTGTTCCGTTACCTGTTCTTCTCTCTCTTGCTCTTCTTCGCTGTCCCTCCCTCTCTTTTGCTCTTCTTCTGTCTCTCCCTCTTATTCTCTTGCTCTTTGCTGTCCTTCCCTCTCTTTTGCTCTGTTGTCTGCTTTTCTTCTCTTGCCGTCACTATTCTGCCATCTCTTTTGCTCTTCTACTCTATCTTTCCCTCCATTCTCTTGCTTTCGCTGTCCCTCTCTTTTGCAGTTTCCTGCTTTTCTTTCTTTCTCTTCGCTGTCCCTCCCTCTCTTTTTGCTCTTTTTCTGTCTCTCCCTCTCATTCTCTTGCTCTTCTTCGCTGTCACTTCCTCTCTTTTGTTCCGTTACTGTTCTTCTCTCTCTTGCTCTTCTTCGCTGTCCCTCCCTCTCTTTTGCTCTTCTTCTGTCTCTTCCCTCTCATTCTCTTGCTCTTTGCTGTCTTCCTCTCTTTTGCTCTGTTGTCTGCTCTTCTTTCTCTTGCTCGTCACTATTCTGCCCTCTTTTGCTCTTCTTCTCTGTCTCTCCCTTTTTCTTGCTCTTCACTGTCCCTCCCTCTCTTTTGCGCTTCTTCTCTGTCTCTCCCTCTCATTCTCTTGCTCTTCGCTGTCCTCTCTTTTGCAGTTTCCTGCTTTTCTTTCTCTTGCTCTTGTTCTCTGTCCCTCCCTCTTTTGCTCTTTTTCTGTCTCTCCCTCTCATTCTCTTGCTCTTCTTCGCTGTCACTTCCTCTCTTTTGTTCTGTTACCTGTTCTTCTCTCTCTTGCTCTTCTTCGCTGTCCCTCCCTCTCTTTGCTCTTCTTCTGTCTCTCCCTCTCATTCTCTTGCTCTTTGCTGTCCTTCCCTCTCTTTTGCTCTGTTGTCTGCTCTTCTTTCTCTTGCTCGTCACTATTCTGCCATCTCTTTTGCTCTTCTTCTCTATCTTTCCCTCCCATTCTCTTGCTCTTTGCTGTCCCTCTCTTTTGCTGTTTCCTGCTTTTCTTTCTTTCTTCGCTGTCCCTCTCTTTTGCAGTTTCCTGCTTTTCTTTCTCTTGCTCTTGTTCTCTGTCCCTCCCTCTCTTTTGCTCTTTTTCTGTCTCTCCCTCTCATTCTCTTGCTCTTCTTCGCTGTCACTTCCTCTCTTTTGTTCCCTAACTGTTCTTCTCTCTCTTGCTCTTCTTCGCTGTCCCTCCTCTCTTTTGCTTCTTCTGTCTCTCCCTCTCATTCTCTTGCTCTTTGCTGTCCTTCCCTCTCTTTTGCTCTGTGTCTGCTCTTCTTTCTCTTGCTCGTCACTATTCTGCCCTCTCTTTTGCTCTTCTTCTCTGTCTCTCCCTTTTTCTTGCTCTTCGCTGTCCTCTCTTTTGCAGTTTCCTGCTTTTCTTTCTTCTGCTTTGTTCTCTGTCCCTCCCTCTTTTGCTCTTTTTCTGTCTCTCCCTCTCATTCTCTTGCTCTTCTTCGCTGTCACTTCCTCTCTTTTGTTCCGTTACCTGTTCTTCTCTCTCTTGCTCTTCTTCGCTGTCCCTTCCTCTCTTTTGCTCTTCTTCTGTCTCTCCCTCTCATTCTCTTGCTCTTTGCTGTCCTTCCCTCTCTTTTGCTCTGTTGTCTGCTCTTCTTTCTCTTGCTCGTCACTATTCTGCCCTCTTTTGCTCTTCTTCTCTGTCTCTCCTTTTTCTTGCTCTTCACTGTCCCTCCCTCTCTTTTGCGCTTCTTCTCTGTCTCTCCCTCTCATTCTCTTGCTCTTCGCTGTCCCTCTCTTTTGCAGTTTCCTGCTTTTCTTTCTCTTGCTCTTGTTCTCTGTCCCTCCCTCTTTTGCTCTTTTTCTGTCTTCCCTCTCATTCTCTTGCTCTTCTTCGCTGTCACTTCCTCTCTTTGTTCTGTTACCTGTTCTTCTCTCTCTTGCTCTTCTTCGCTGTCCCTCCCTCTCTTTTGCTCTTCTTCTGTCTCTCCCTCTCATTCTCTTGCTCTTTGCTGTCCTTCCCTCTCTTTTGCTCTGTTGTCTGCTCTTCTTTCTCTTGCTCGTCACTATTCTGCCATCTCTTTTGCTCTTCTTCTCTATCTTTCCTCCCATTCTCTTGCTCTTCGCTGTCCTCTCTTTTGCAGTTTCCTGCTTTTCTTTCTTTCTTCGCTGTCCCTCCCCTCTTTTGCTCTTTTCTGTCTCTCCCTCTCATTCTCTTGCTCTTCTTCGCTGTCACTTCCTCTCTTTTGTTCGTTACCTGTTCTTCTCTCTTGCTCTTCTTCGCTGTCCCTCCCTCTCTTTTGCTCTTCTTCTGTCTCTCCCTCTCATTCTCTTGCTCTTTGCTGTCCTTCCCTCTCTTTTGCTCTGTTGTCTGCTCTTTCTTTCTCTTGCTCGTCACTATTCTGCCCTCTTTTGCTCTTCTCTGTCTCTCCCTTTTTCTTGCTCTTCACTGTCCTCCCTCTCTTTTGCGCTTCTTCTCTGTCTCTCCCTCTCATTCTCTTGCTCTTCGCTGTCCCTCTCTTTTGCAGTTTCCTGCTTTTCTTTCTCTTGCTCTTGTTCTCTGTCCCTCCTCTTTTGCTCTTTTTCTGTCTCTCCCTCTCATTCTCTTGCTCTTCTTCGCTGTCACTTCCTCTCTTTTGTTCTGTTACCTGTTCTTCTCTCTCTTGCTCTTCTTCGCTGTCCCTCCCTCTCTTTTGCTCTTCTTCTGTCTCTCCCTCTCATTCTCTTGCTCTTTGCTGTCCTTCCCTCTCTTTTGCTCTGTTGTCTGCTCTTCTTTCTCTTGCTCGTCACTATTCTGCCATCTCTTTTGCTCTTCTTCTCTATCTTTCCCTCCCATTCTCTTGCTCTTCGCTGTCCCTCTCTTTTGCTGTTTCCTGCTTTTCTTTCTTTCTTCGTTGTCCCTCCTCTTTTGCTCTTTTTCTGTCCTCCCTCTCATTCTCTTGCTCTTCACTGTCACTTCCTCTCTTTTGTTCTGTTGTCCTGCTTCTTCTTCTCTTGCTCGTCCTTTCTGCCCTCTTCTTTTGCTCTTCTCTCTGTCTCTCCTTCTTCTTGCTCTTCGCTGTCCCTCCTCTCTTTTGCTTGTCTCTCTTCTTTCTT
>JARQOD010000425.1:90315-125363 GCA_033576555.1 Oophaga sylvatica | reverse complement strand
AGAGCAAAAGAGAGGGAGGACAGCGAAGAAGAGCAGACAACAGAGCAAAAGAGAGAGGGACAGCGAAGAAGAGTGAGAGAGAAAAGGATTGATAGTGAAGAAGAGTAAGAAAAAGAAGAGCAGACAACAGAACCAAAGGATGGGGGTACAGCGAAGAAGAGTGAGAGATGGATGGACAGCGAAGAAGAGAAAGAGAGTGAGAGACAGAGAAAGAAGAGCAGACAACAGACCAAAAGAGAGGGAGGGACAGTGAAGAAGAGTGAGAAAGGGATTGATAGCGAAGAAGAGCAAGAGAAAGAAGAGCAGAGAACAGAGCAAAAGAGAGGAGGAACAGTGAAGAGCGAGAAAGGGATTGATAGCGAAGAAGAGCAACCAACAGAACAAAAGAGAGGGAGTGACAGCAAAGAAGAGCGAGAGAGTAGCAGACAACAGAACAAAAGAGGGAGGGACAGCGAAGAAGAGCAAGGGAGAGAAGGGCAGACAACAGCAAAAGAGAGGGAGAGACCGCAAAGAAGAGCTAGAGAGGGAGGAAGATCGAAGGAGAGAGGGAGAAAGAGAGAAGCAGGCAACAAAGCGAAAGGGAAGGACAGCGAAGAAGAGCGAGAGAGAGGGATTGATAGTGAAGAAGAGCAAGAGAAAGAAGAGAAGATAACAGCAAAAAAGAGGTAGGGGCAGCGAAGAAGAGAGAGAGAGAGAGGGATAGCGAAGAAGAGCAAGAGAAAGAAGACAACAGAGCAATAGAGAGGGAGGGATAGCAAAGGAGAGAGGAGCAGACAATAGCAAAAGAAGGAGGAACAGCGAAGAAGAGCAAGAGAAAGAGCAAACAACAGAGCAAAAGAGGGAGGGACAGCGAAGAAGAGCAAGGGAGAGAAGGGCAGACAACAGCAAAAGGGACGGAGAGACAGCAAAGAAGAGCAAGAGAGAGATAGGGAGGGAGATTGAAGGAGAGAGGAGAAAGAGAAGCAGGCAGCAGAGTGAAAGGGAGGGACAGCGAAGAAGAGCAAGAGAGAGAGGAATTGAAAGTGAAGAAGAGCAAGAGAAAGAAGAGAAGACAACAGAGCAAAAGAGGGAGGGACAGTGAAGAAGAGCAAGTGAGAGAGGAGCAGACAACCGAGCAAAAAGAAGGACAACAGCGAAGAAGAGCATGAAAAAGAAAGGGACAGCGAAGAAGAGCAATAAAAAGACAGGGAGGGACAGAGAAGAACAGTAAGAGACAGACAGAACAGAGCAAAAGAGATGGGAGGAAGGGACAACAAAGAGTAAGGGGGACAGAGAGTAAAGGAGAGAGGGGAAGCAGTCAATAGAGTAAAGAGGGATGGAGGAACAGTGAAGAAGACAAAGAGGGAGGGTCAGCGAAGATGAGAGAGAAAGAGAGGGAGGAGCAGACAACAGAACAAAAGAGGGGGACAGCAAAGAAGAGAAAGAGAGGGGCACAGAGAGCAAAGATAATTGAAGGACTGAGAGTAACTGAAAAAGGGGGGAGCAGACAAGAGAAAAAGAGCAAGGAAGAAGAGCAAAGGGGAGGGAGAGAAAAGGAACTGAAAACAGTGAAAGGGAGGTAAGGACAGTGAAAAAGAGCAAGAGAAAGAAAGAGCTAGAGGGAAGGCAAGAGAAGAGCAGAATTCAGAGCAAAAGAACGGCGGTAGGGAAAGTGAAGAGGGGAAAGAAGGGGACAGAGAGTAAAGAAGAGTAAAGGACAGAGAAAAGGGAGAAAGGGGAAGCAAACAAGAGAAAGAGGGAGGCAGAGTGAAGGAGGGGGGAGAGGAGCAGACAACAGAGCAAAAGAGAGTGAGGTAGAGC
Source organism: Oophaga sylvatica (assembly GCA_033576555.1). Taxonomy (NCBI): domain Eukaryota; kingdom Metazoa; phylum Chordata; class Amphibia; order Anura; family Dendrobatidae; genus Oophaga; species Oophaga sylvatica. The sequence goes on along the minus strand of JARQOD010000425.1, from coordinate 123,563 downwards.
ATGAGAAGGAGATAGGAGAGGATGACAGCAAAACAGCAAGGAAGGGACAGCGCAGAAAAGTAAAATTGGGGACAGAGCAAAGAAGAGCGAGGAACAGAGAGGAAAAATGAAAGAGCAATGGAGAGCGAAGGAGAGGTAGAAGGACAGGGAGGAAGAAAGAGAAGCTGGTAATATCAAAACAGAGGGAAGGACTGTGAAGAAGAGCAAGACAAAGAGAGGGAAGGACAGTGAAAGAGTGCAAGAGAGAGGAGCAGACAATAGAGCAAAAGACAGAGGTAGAGCAAAGGAAGAAGAGAGAAGCAGATAACAGAGAAAATAAAAGGGAGGTAGTGACAGTGAAGAGGAGAAAGAGAGGGAGACAGAGAAAGAGGAAGGAGTGTAACGGGGTGTGTGACAGAGCAGGCAGGGACAGCAGGCCGGTGATGTATGGTGTGACCGGGTGTGTGACAGAGCAGGCAGGGACAGCAGGCCGGTGATGTACGGTGTGACCGGGTGTGTGACAGAGCAGGCAGGATCAGCAGGCCGGTGATGTATGGTGTGACCGGGTGTGTGAAAGAGCAGGCAGGATCAGCAGGCCGGTGATGTATGGTGTAACGGGTGTGTGACAAGCAGGCAGGGACAGCAGGCCGGTGATGTACAGTGTGACCGGGTGTGTGACAGAGCAGGCAGGGACAGCAGGACTGTGATGTACAGTGTGACTGGGTGTGTGACAGAGCAGGCAGAATCAGCAGGCCGGTGATGTATGGTGTGACCGGGTGTGTGACAGAGCAGGCAGGATCAGCAGGCCGGTGATGCATGGTGTGACCGGGTGTGTGACAGAGCAGGCAGGATCAGCAGGCCGGTGATGTATGGTGTGACCGGGTGTGTTACAGAGCAGGCAGGGACAGCAGGCCGGTGATGTACAGTGTGACCGGGTGTGTGACAGAGCAGGCAGGGACAGCAGGACTGTGATGTACAGTGTGACCGGGTGTGTGACAGAGCAGGCCGGTGATGTACAGTGTGACCGGGTGTGTGACCGAGCAGGCACGGACAGCAGGCCGGTGATGTAAGGTGTGACGGGGTGTGTGACAGAGGAGGCAGGGACAGCAGGACTGTGATGTACAGTGTGACCGGGTGTGTGACAGAGCAGGCAGGGACAGCAGGCCGGTGATGTACAGTGTGACCGGGTGTGTGACAGAGCAGGCAGGGACAGCAGGCCGGTGATGTACGGTGTGACCGGGTGTGTGACAGAGCAGGCAGGGACAGCAGGACTGTGATGTACAGTGTGACCGGGTGTGTGACAGAGCAGGCCAGTGATGTACAGTGTGACCGGGTGCGTGACAGAGCAGGCACAGACAGCAGGCCGGTGATGTAAGGTGTGACGGGGTGTGTGACAGAGGAGGCAGGGACAGCAGGCCGGTGATGTACAGTGTGACCGGGTGTGTGACAGAGCAGGCAGCGACAGCAGGCCGGTGATATAAGGTGTGACGGGGAGTGTGACAGAGCAGGCAGAGACAGCAGGCCGGTGATGTACGGTGTGACGGGGTGTGTGACAGAGGAGGCAGGGACAGCAGGCCAGTGATGTACAGTGTGACCGGGTGTGTGACAGAGCAGGCAGCGATAGCAGGCCGGTGATGTAAGGTGTGACGGGGTGTGTGACAGAGCAGGCAGGGACAGCAGGCCAGTGATGTACAGGGTGACCGGGTGTGTGACAGAGCAGGCACGGACAGCAGGCCGGTGATGTAAGGTGTGACGTGGTGTGTGACAGAGCAGGCAGGGACAGCAGGCTGGTGATGTACGGTGTGACGGGTGTGTGACAGAGCAGGCAGGGACAGCAGACGGTGATGTACAGTGTGACGGGGTATGTGACAGAGCAGGCAGGGAAAGCAGGCCGGTGATGTAAGGTGTGACGGGGGTGTGTGTCAGAGGAGGCAGGGACAGCAGGCTGGTGATGTACGGTGTGACGGGGTGTGGACAGAGCAGGCAGGACAGCAGGCCGGTGATCTAATGTGTGACGGGGTGTTTGACAATGCAGGTAGGGACAGCAGGCCGGTGATATAAGGTGTGATGGGGTGTGACAGAGAAGGCAGGGACAGCAGACGGTGATGTACAGTGTGACTAGGTGTGTGACAGAGCCGGCAGGGACAGCAGGCCGGTGATGTATGGTGTGATAGGGTGTGACAGAGAATGCAGGGACAGCAAACTTTGATGTACAGTGTGACCGAGTGTGTGACACAGCAGGCAGGGACAGCAGCCGGGTGATGTACGGTGTGACGGGGGGTGTGACAGAGCAGGTAGGGACATCAGACGGTGATGTACGGTGTGACGTGGTGTGTGACACAGCAGGCAGGGACAGCAGGCCGGTGATGTACAGTGTGACCGGGTGTGTGACAGAGCAGGCAGGGACAGCAGGCCGGTGATATAATGTGTGATGGGGTGTGACAGGGAAGGCAGGAACAGCAGACGGTGATGTACAGTGTGACTAGGTGTGTGACAGAGCCGGCAGTGACAGCAGGCCGGTGATGTACGGTGTGATAGAGTGTGACAGAGAAGGCAGGGACAGCAAACGGTGATGTACAGTGTGACCGGGTGTGTGACACAGCAGGCAGGGACAGCAGCCTGGTGATATTGTGTGACAGGGTGTGTGACAGAGCAGGTAGGGACATCAGACGGTGATGTTCGGTGTGACACAGCAGGCAGGGACAGCAGGCAGGGACAGCAGGCAGGTGATGTACAGTGTGACTGGGTGTGTGACAGAGCAGGCAGGGACAGCAGGCCGGTGATTTATGGTGTGACGGGGTGTGTGACAGAGCAGAAAGGGACAGCAGACCGGTGATTTATGGTGTGACGGGGTGTGTGACAGAACAGGCAGGGACAGCAGACGGTGATGTATGGTGTGATGGGGTGTGTGACAGAGCAGGCAGGGACAGCAGGACGGTGATGTACGGTGTGATGGGGTGTGACAGAGAAGGCAGGGACAGCAGGCCGGTGATGTACGGTGTGGTGGGGTGTGACAGAGAAGGCAGGGACAGCAGGCCGGTGATGTACGGTGTGATGGGGTGTGACAGAGAAGGCAGGGACAGCAGACGGTGATGTACAGTGTGACTAGGTGTGTGACAGAGCAGGCAGTGACAGCAGGCGCTGATGTACAGTGTGAGTGTGACAGAGCAGGCTGGGACAGCAGGCCGGTGATGTACAGTGTGACGGGGTGTGTGACAGAGCAGGCAGGGACAGCAGGCCGGTGATGTACGGTGTGATGGGGTGTGACAGAGAAGGCAGGGACAGCAGACGGTGATGTACAGTGTGACTAGGTGTGTGACAGAGCAGGCAGTGACAGCAGGCGCTGATGTACAGTGTGAGTGTGACAGAGCAGGCAGGGACAGCAGGCCGATTATGTACGGTGTGATAGAGTGTGACAGAGAAGGTAGGGACAGCAGACGGTGATGTACAGTGTGACTAGGTGTGTGTCAGATCAGGTAGGGACAGCAGACGGTAATGTACAGTGTGACGGGGTGTGTGACAGAGCCGGCAGGGACAGCAGGCCGGTGATGTACAGTATGACCCGGGTGTGTGACAGCGCAGGCAGGGACAGCAGACGGTGATGTACAGTGTGACCGGGTGTGTGACAGAGCAGGCAGGGAAGCAGACGATGTTGTACACTGTGTCTAGGTGTGTGACAGAGCAGGCAGGGACAGCAGACGGTGATGTACAGTGTGACAGGGTGTGTGACAGAGCAGGCAGGGACAGCAGGCCGGTGATGTACAGTGTGACGGGGTGTGTGACAGAGCAGGCAGTGACAGCAGGCGGTGATGTACAGTGTGAGTGTGACAGAGCAGGCAGGGACAGCAGGCCGGTGATGTACGGTGTGATAGAGTGTGACAGAGAAGGCAGGGACAGCAGACGGTGATGTACAGTGTGACTAGGTGTGTGACAGATCAGGTAGGGACAGCAGACGGTAATGTACAGTGTGATGGGGTGTGTGATAGAGCCGGCAGGGACAGCAGGCCGGTGATGTACAGTGTGACCCGGGTGTGTGACAGCGCAGGCAGAGACAGCAGACGGTGATGTACAGTATGACCGGGTGTGTGACAGAGCAGGCAGGGACAGCAGATGGTGATGTTCAGTGTGACGGGGTGTGACAGCGCAGGCAGGGACAGCAGACGGTGATGTTCAGTGTGACCGGGTGTGTAACAGAGCAGGCAGGGACAGCAGGACGGTGATGTACAGTGTGACCGGGTGTGTGACAGAGCAGGCCGGTGATGTACAGTGTGACCGGGTGTGTGACAGAGCAGGCACGGACAGTAGGCCGGTGATGTACAGTGTGAAGGGGTGTATGACAAGCAGGCAGGGTCAACAGGACAGTGATGTACAGTGTGAACGGGTGTGTGACAGAGCAGGCCGGTGATGTACAGTGTGAGTGTGACAGAGCAGGCAGGGACAGCAGGCCGGTGATGTACGGTGTGATAGAGTGTGACAGAGAAGGCAGGGACAGCAGACGGTGATGTACAGTGTGACTAGGTGTGTGACAGATCAGGTAGGGACAGCAGACGGTAATGTACAGTGTGACGGGGTGGGTGACAGAGCCGGCAGGGACAGCAGGCCGGTGATGTACAGTGTGACCCGGGTGTGTGACAGCGCAGGCAGGGACAGCAGACGGTGATGTACAGTATGACCGGGTGTGTGACAGAGCAGGCAGGGACAGCAGACGGTGATGTTCAGTGTGACCGGGTGTGTAACAGAGCAGGCAGGACAGCAGACGGTGATGTACAGTGTGACCGGGTGTGTGACAGAGCAGGCCGGTGATGTACAGTGTGACCGGGTGTGTGACAGAGCAGGCACGGACAGTAGGCCGGTGATGTACAGTGTGAAGGGGTGTATGACAAGCAGGCAGGGTCAGCAGGACAGTGATGTACAGTGTGACCGGGGTGTGTGACAGAGCAGGCTGGTGATGTACAGTGTGACGAGGTGTGTGACAGAGCAGGCAGGGACAGCAGGCCGGTGATGTACAGTGTGACCAGGTATGTGACAGAGCAGGCAGGGACAGCAGACGGTGATGTATGGTGTGACGGGGTGTGTGACAGAGCAGGCACGGACAGCAGGCCAGTGATGTACAGTGTGACCGGTGTGTGACAGATCAGGCACGGACAGCAGGCCGGTGATGTACAGTTTGACGGTGTGTATGACAAGCAGGCAGGGACAGCAGGCCTGTGATGTACGGTGTGACGGGGTGTGTGAGAGCAGGCAGGCACAGCAGGCCGGTGATGTACAGTGTGACCAGGTATGTGACAGAGCAGGCAGGGACAGCAGATGGTGATGTACAGTGTGACGGCGTGTATGACAAGCAGGCAGGGACAGCAGGCCTGTGATGTACGGTGTGACGGGGTATGTGACAGAGCAGGCAGGGACAGCAGGCCGGTGATGTACAGTGTGAAGGGGTATATGACAAGCAGGCAGGACAGCAGGCCTGTGATGTACGGTGTGACGGGGTATGTGACAGAGCAGGCAGGGACAGCAGGCCGGTGATGTACAGTGTGACCGGGTGTGTGACAGAGCAGGCAGGGACAGCAGACGGTGATGTACAGTGTGACCGGGTGTGTGACAGAGCAGGCAGGGACAGCAGACGGTGATGTATGGTGTGACAGGGTATGTGACAGAGCAGGTAGGGACAACAGGCCGGTGATGTACAGTGTGACCGGGTGTGTGACAGAGCAGGAAGGGACAGCAGACGGTGATGTATGGTGTGACGGGGTATGTGACAGAGCAGGCAGGGACAGCAGGCCGGTGATGTACGGTGTGTGTGACAGAGCAGGCAGGGACAGCAGGACGGTGATTTACAGTGTGACCGGGTGTGTGACAGAGCAGGCAGGGACAGCAGGCCGGTGATGTACGGTGTGTGTGACAGAGCAGGCAGGGACAGCAGGACGGTGATGTACAGTGTGACCGGTGTGTGACAGAGCAGGCAGGGACAGCAGGACGGTGATGTACAGTGTGACCGGGTGTGTGACAGAGCAGGCCGATGATGTACAGTGTAACCGGGTGTGTGACAGAGCAGGCACGGACAGCAGGTCGGTGATGTACAGTGTGACCGGATGTGTGACAGATCAGGCACGGACAGCAGGCCGGTGATGTACAGTGTGACGGGGTGTATGACAGAGCAGGCAGGGACAACAGGCCTGTGATGTACGGTGTGACGGGGTGTGTGACAGAGCAGGCAGGGACAGCAGGCCGGTGATGTACAGTGTGACCAGGTATGTGACAGAGCAGGCAGGGATAGCAGACGGTGATGTATGGTGTGACGGGGTGTGTGACAGAGCAGGCAGGGACTGCAGGCCGGTGATGTACAGTGTGACGGGATGTTTGACAGAGCAGGCAGGGACAGCAGGCCGGTGATGTACAGTGTGAAGGGGTGTATGACAAGCAGGCAGGGTCAACAGGACAGTGATGTACAGTGTGAACGGGTGTGTGACAGAGCAGGCCGGTGATGTACAGTGTGAGTGTGACAGAGCAGGCAGGGACAGCAGGCCGGTGATGTACGGTGTTTGTGACAGAGCAGGCAGGGACAGCAGCCCGGTGATGTATGGTGTGACCAGGTGTGTGACAGAGCAGGCAGGGACAGCAGGGCGGTGATGTACAGTGTGACCGGGTGTGTGACAGAGCAGGCACGGACAGCAGGCCGGTTTTAAGGTGTGACGGGGTGTGACAGAGCAGGCAGGGACAGCAGACGGTGTTGTACGGTGTGTGTGACAGGGCAGGCAGGGACAGCAGGACGGTGATGTAGGGTGTGTGTGACAGAGCAGGCAGGGACAGCAGGACTGTGATGTATGGTGTGACTGTGTGTGTGACAGAGCAGGCAGGGACAGCAGGCCGGTGAACAATGCGAAACACCTTCATTGGGATTGGGGAATATGACACCTAGCATAGATGATTCCTTGGAGTAGGCAATGCGACCGCAAAAAAAGGAACAAATCCGGGGTCGCCTCCAAGGAAAATGCAACAGTCCTTAGTCTAGTTCCTCAAATCCAGCGAGGTGGGCAAGACATCACAATACCATGTGGCCGATGATCCCCAATCTCTAATAGTCCATACACGGCACCAGGACCTGGACACAGCAGCAGATCCTCACCCTTCACAAGGCACCAACTACCAATCCAAACATGTGACTTATTGTCCTTCCTCTCTGGGAATCACCCTGGATGGGCTGAGATTCTCACACTCCACCACCATAAGTTAGAAGTACTAAGAAGGTCCCAGTAGCCTGGTCTCCAGCCTGTCTTCAGGGTTGTGTATTAGGGAGGCCCCCTACAGAGAGGAACAAAGACACATGCCTCCACCAGATGTAGGCCTGCTAATGTAGGCCTGATTACAGTATGGCCTGTGGAGGCCGACTGGGGGTGACACTATGTTACATCCCTTTACCCCTCAAACTGCGTAGAGATGAGTGACCTCAACTAGTCACTTGTTAAGTACACATAGACGTGGCTGACATGACTCATGGCTCTTCCTGCCTGGACAGTCCATCAGCATTTTGGTGTTGGTTGACATGACTCATGGCTCTTCCTGCCTGGACAGTCCATCAGCATTTTGGTGTTGGTTGACATGACTCATGGCTCTTCCTGCCTGGACAGTCCATCAGTATTTTGGTGTTGGTTTCCCCTTCTATATTATATGATAGTTATAGGGCTGTAGGGCCAGGCCCTATTTTACATCCTCCTTGGCTTAAACTCTGCTTCCTGCATTGCAGATCTCCCACATCATTTCCTAGGAGAATATCTTCAGGCAGGCCGCTCATCACCCCAACCACACATTGCTTGTCCCCAAAGTCCAGTTCCACACTCACTTTTGGGATATTCCTCCACTGGCCTCCAGCTAATTCAATGGTAATCCCAGGTCCTTGCTGTATCACCTCTGGGATCAGCTATGGTGGGAAATGTCCTGAAGTCACAAAAACCAAGAACTCTCCCTCCGTCCATCATGACCTCCTGTAAGTGCTTTGCTTGAGGATTAGATGACCTCGTGGCTGTGGCCAGCACTCAGAAACCCCTAGTGGTCAAACATGGGTGTCTGACCCATTAGGCCAGTCAACTTGGAGGAGTGGCACCTCTTCCTCCATTATAGCTGGCTATAGCTAGTTGACAGGTCTATTTGATGCAGGGTCATTCTTCAATCGGCCAGCAGCGCAGGTGTCTTGCAGATGCCCAGGCTGCCCACATCGGTAACATCTGTGCTGTATCGCATTCCTTCCCATTTACTATCTGGGGACGGAGGTAAGGGAACCTGGAGGCTGGTATCCATGTGAAGGTGCATGAGGTGGTTGGTGGGGTTGAGGACGATTCCTGCACTGGAAAGCTGGGCATGTGGCTTGCAGATGCCCGGGATGCCCACAACCAAAACATCTGCATTCTACTATTTATCCTCGTTTTCGCATTCCAGAAGATGAGGTAGGAGCAACTGGAGGTGGTCAAGCGGGAAAGTGAACATTGGGGACAATGACGCTCTAAAAACTATAGGGGGAAAAATACTTTATCTAAAAAACTAATTAAAGCTGCCAAAAAGGAAACAGAGAAGCAGATTACTAAGGAGAGTAACACTAATCCCAAACTGTTCTTCACCTATATCAATAGTAAAAGAATCACACGTGACAGTGTAGACCCTTAATAATAGTGAGGAAAGAATGGTTGTAGATGATGAGGAAAAAGCGAATATATTAACACCTTCTTCTCCATGGTATTCACGGTGGAAAATAACATGCAGAGAGACAAAGAAAACCCGATATTAAGGGTCACCGATGTAACCCAAGAAGAGGGGCGAAACCGGCTAAATAAGAGTACAATAGATAAATCTCCGGGTCCGGATGGCATACACCCACGAGTACTTAGAGAACTAAGTAATGTAATAGACAATCCATTATTTCTTATATTTAGGGACTCTATAGTGACGGGGTCTGTTCCACAGGACTGGCGCATAGCAAATGTGCTACCAATATTCAAAAAGGCTCTAAAAGTGACCCTGGAAGTTATAGGCCAGTAAGTCTGACCTCTATTGTTGGTAAAATATGTGAAGGGTTTCTGAGGGATCTTATTCTGGATTATCTCACTGAGAATCACTGTGTAACTCCATATCAGCATGGGTTTATGAGGAGTCGCTCCTGTCACACCAATCTAATCAGTGTTTATGAGGAGTCGCTCCTGTCACACCAATCTAATCAGTGTTTATGAGGAGTCGCTCCTGTCACACCAATCTAATCAGTGTTTATGAGGAGTCGCTCCTGTCACACCAATCTAATCAGTGTTTATGAGGAGTCGCTCCTGTCACACCAGTCTAATCAGTGTTTATGAGGAGTCGCTCCTGTCACACCAGTCTAATCAGTGTTTATGAGGAGAGGGCTCCTGTCACACCAATCTAATCAGTGTTTATGAAGAGTCGCTCCTGTCACACCAATCTAATCAGTGTTTATGAGTCGCTCCTGTCACACCAATCTAATCAGTGTTTATGAGGAGTCGCTCCTGTCACACCAATCTGATCAGTGTTTATGAGGAGTCGCTTCTGTCACACCAATCTAATCAGTGTTTATGAGGAGTCGCTCCTGTCACACCAATCTAATCAGTGTTTATGAGGAGTCGCTCCTGTCACACCAATCTAATCAGTGTTTATGAGGAGTCGCTCCTGTCACACCAATCTAATCAGTGTTTATGAGGAGTCGCTCCTGTCACACCAATCTAATCAGTGTTTATGAGGAGTCGCTCCTGTCACACCAATCTAATCAGTGTTTATGAGGAGTCGCTCCTGTCACACCAGTCTAATCAGTGTTTATGAGGAGTCGCTCCTGTCACACCAGTCTAATCAGTGTTTATGAGGAATCGCTCCTGTCACACCAGTCTAATCAGTGTTTATGAGGAGTCGCTCCTGTCACACCAATCTAATCAGTGTTTATGAGGAGTCGCTCCTGTCACACCAATCTAATCAGTGTTTATGAGGAGTCGCTCCTGTCACACCAATCTAATCAGTGTTTATGAGGAGTCGCTCCTGTTACACCAATCTAATCAGTGTTTATGAGGAGTCGCTCCTGTCACACCAGTCTAATCAGTGTTTATGAGGAGTCGCTCCTGTCACACCAATCTAATCAGTGTTTATGAAGAGTCGCTCCTGTCACACCAATCTAATCAGTGTTTATGAGTCGCTCCTGTCACACCAATCTAATCAGTGTTTATGAGGAGTCGCTCCTGTCACACCAATCTGATCAGTGTTTATGAGGAGTCGCTCCTGTCACACCAATCTAATCAGTGTTTATGAGGAGTCGCTCCTGTCACACCAATCTAATCAGTGTTTATGAGGAGTCGCTCCTGTCACACCAATCTAATCAGTGTTTATGAGGAGTCGCTCCTGTCACACCAATCTAATCAGTGTTTATGAGGAGTCGCTCCTGTCACACCAATCTAATCAGTGTTTATGAGGAGTCGCTCCTGTCACACCAATCTAATCAGTGTTTATGAGGAGTCGCTCCTGTCACACCAGTCTAATCAGTGTTTATGAGGAATCGCTCCTGTCACACCAGTCTAATCAGTGTTTATGAGGAGTCGCTCCTATCACACCAATCTAATCAGTGTTTATGAGGAGTCGCTCCTGTCACACCAATCTAATCAGTGTTTATGAGGAGTCGCTCCTGTCACACCAGTCTAATCAGTGTTTATGAGGAGTCGCTCCTGTCACACCAATCTAATCAGTGTTTATGAGGAGTCGCTCCTGTCACACCAATCTAATCAGTGTTTATGAGGAGCCGCTCCTGTCACACCAATCTAATCAGTGTTTATGAGGAGTCGCTCCTGTCACACCAATCTAATCAGTGTTTATGAGGAGTCGCTCCTGTCACACCAGTCTAATCAGTGTTTATGAGGAGTCGCTCCTGTCACACCAATCTAATCAGTGTTTATGAGTCGCTCCTGTCACACCAATCTAATCAGTGTTTATGAGGAGTCGCTCCTGTCACACCAATCTAATCAGTGTTTATGAGGAGTCGCTCCTGCCCACACCAATCTAATCAGTGTTTATGAGGAGTCGCTCCTGTCACACCAATCTAATCAGTGTTTATGAGGAGTCGCTCCTGTCACACCAATCTAATCAGTGTTTATGAGGAGTCGCTCCTGTCACACCAATCTAATCAGTGTTTATGAGGAGTCGCTCTTGTCACACCAATCTAATCAGTGTTTATGAGGAGCCGCTCCTGTCACACCAATCTAATCAGTGTTTATGAGGAGTCGCTCCTGTCACACCAATCTAATCAGTGTTTTATGAGGAGTCGCTCCTGTCACACCAATCTAATCAGTGTTTATGAGGAGTCGCTCCTGTCACACCAATCTAATCAGTGTTTATGAGGAGTCGCTCCTGTCACACCAATCTAATCAGTGTTTATGAGGAGTCGCTCCTGTCACACCAATCTAATCAGTGTTTATGAAGTCGCTCCTGTCACACCAGTCTAATCAGTGTTTATGAGGAGTCGCTCCTGTCACACCAGTCTAATCAGTGTTTATGAGGAGTCGCTCCTGTCACACCAATCTAATCAGTGTTTATGAGGAGTCGCTCCTGTCACACCAATCTAATCAGTGTTTATGAGGAGTCGCTCCTGTCATACCAATCTAATCAGTGTTTATGAGGAGTCGCTCCTGTCACACCAGTCTAATCAGTGTTTATGAGTCGCTCCTGTCACACCAGTCTAATCAGTGTTTATGAGTCGCTCCTGTCACACCAGTCTAAGCAGTGTTTATGAGGAGTCGCTCCTGTCACACCAGTCTAATCAGTGTTTATGAGTCGCTCCTGTCACACCAATCTAATCAGTGTTTATGAAGAGTCGCTCCTGTCACACCAATCTAATCAGTGTTTATGAGGAGTCGCTCCTGTCACACCAGTGTAATCAGTGTTTATGAGGAGTCGCTCCTGTCACACCAATCTGATCAGTGTTTATGAGGAGTCGCTCCTGTCACACCAATCTAATCAGTGTTTATGAGGAGTCGCTCCTGTCACACCAATCTAATCAGTGTTTATGAGGAGTCGCTCCTGTCACACCAATCTAATCAGTGTTTATGAGGGGTCGCTCCTGTCACACCAATCTAATCAGTGTTTATGAGGAGTCGCTCCTGTCACACCAATCTAATCAGTGTTTATGAGGAGTCGCTCCTGTCACACCAATCTAATCAGTGTTTATGAGGAGTCGCTCCTGTCACACCAATCTAATCAGTGTTTATGAAGTCGCTCCTGTCACACCAATCTAATCAGTGTTTATGAAGAGTCGCTCCTGTCACACCAATCTAATCAGTGTTTATGAGTCGCTCCTGTCACACCAATCTAATCAGTGTTTATGAGGAGTCGCTCCTGTCACACCAATCTAATCAGTGTTTATGAGGAGTCGCTCCTGTCACACCAATCTGATCAGTGTTTATGAGGAGTCGCTCCTGTCACACCAATCTAATCAGTGTTTATGAGGAGTCGCTCCTGTCATACCAATCTAATCAGTGTTTATGAGGAGTCGCTCCTGTCACACCAATCTAATCAGTGTTTATGAGGAGTCGCTCCTGTCACACCAGTCTAATCAGTGTTTATGAGGAGTCGCTCCTGTCACACCAGTCTAAGCAGTGTTTATGAAGAGGTACGCTATAGACTGGACCAAGGTGAGTCATTGGATGTGGTCGATCTTGATGTTTCCAAAGCGTTTGATACCGTGCCACACAAGAGGTTGGTGCCCAAAATGAGAATGCTGGGTCTGGGGGAAAATGTGTGTAAATGGGTAAGTAACTGGCTTATTGATAGAAAGCAGAGGCGGGTTATAAATGGTATATTCTCTAACTGGGCCGCTGTGACCAGTGGGGACCGCAGGGGGCGCTGTGACAAGTGGGGTACCGCAGGGGTCACTGTGACCAGTGGGGACCGCAGGGGGCGCTGTGACCAGTGGGGACCGCAGGGGTTGGTATGACCAGTGGGGTACCGCAGGGGTCGGTGTGACCAGTGGGGACCGCAGGGGTCACTGTGATCAGTGGGGACCGCAGGGGCGCTGTGACCAGTGGGGACCGCAGGGGGCGCTGTGACCAGTGGGGGACCGCAGGGCGCACTGTGACCAGTGGGGACCACAGGGGGCGCTGTCACCAGTGGGGTACCGCAGGGGGCGATGTGACCAGTGGGGGACCGCAGGGGTCGGTGTTGGGACCTATTCTCTTCACCATATTTATTAACGATCTGGTAGGTTAACACAGTAAAATATTGATATTTGCAGATGATACAAAACTATGTAAAGCATCAATACTAGAGAAGATAGTATTCTGCTACCGATGGATCCGGATAAGTTGGAAACTTGGGCTGAAAGGTGGCAGATGGGGTGTAACAATGATAAATGTAAGGTTATACGCATGGGAAGAAGGAATCAATATCACCATTACACACTGAACGGGAAACCACTGGGTAAATCTGACATGGAGAAGGACTTGGGGATCGTAGTTAATGATAAACTTACCTGGAGCAGCCAGTGCCAGGTAGCAGCTGCCAAGGCAAATAGGATCATGGGGTGCATTAAAAGAGGTCTGGATACACATGATGAAAGCATTATACTGCCTCTGTACAAATCCCTGGTTACACCGCACATGGAGAACTGTGTAGTTTTGGGCACTGGTGCTCAGGAAGGATATAATGGAACTAGAGCGAGTACAAAGGAGGGCAACAAAATTAATAAAGGGGATGGGGGAACTACAATACCCAGAGAGATTAGCAAAATTAGGATTATTTACTCCAGAAAAAAGACGAGTGAGGGGCGATCTAATAACCATGTATAAGTATATAAGGGGACAATACAAATATCTCTCCGAGGATCTGTTTATACCAAGGAAGGTGACGGTCACAAGGGGGCATTCTCTGCGTCTGGAGGAGAGAAGGTTTCTCCACCAACATAGAAGAGGATTCTTTACTGTTAGGGCAGTGAGAATCTGGAATTCCTCTCCTGAGGAGGTGGTGATGGCGAACTCAGTGGAGGGGTTCAAGAGAGGCCTGGATGTCTTCCTGGAGCGTCACAATATTGTATCTTACAGTTATTAGGCTCTTTAGAAGGACGTAGATCTGGGGATTTATTCTGACGGAGTATAGGCTGAACTGGATGGACACATGGCTTTATTCAGCCTTGATAACTGTTACTTTGTTATTGTATCATCAATGTCCTGTTATGGGGGAAATGTTCTGTGAAAACACGGATTTTGGTAAGAACTTACCTGTAAAATCCTTTTCAGCGAAGGAAGGAAGAGAGACACAGTATTCATTACTGATGGGTAGGCGGAGCCCCAGATCAGGATGTTACCTCAGATCAAAAGAGTGATGACTGGCTGGCCCCTCCAGCTCGGACTCCTCCTACTCAGCTCCAGTCGTTCCAAAGCTTTTAGGAAAAGAACCAAGATCACCAGCGGAGCAACATAACCCCTTCTGAAGGAACTTCAGAGAAAAAACACAAGGATACAGGTTATGCATGCAAAGAAAGCCAAAAACCACAGAGTTCCAGGTACTACTCACGGAACCTGACTACTGCGATGAGCTGGCGATGCTGGAACAGAGCCTTAGCGCGCTGACCTCAGCCCAGATAATCGCTATCAGATAAGGGTCGCGCTGCATCTGAAAACATCAACACACTTCTGCCTTGGGAGGGTGCTGTGTCTCTCTTCCTTCCTTCGCTGAAAAGGATTTTACAGGTAAGTTCTTACCAAAATCCGTGTTTCAGCTGCAGATGGAAGGAAGAGAGCCACAGTATTCATTACTGATGGGACGTCCCAAAGCAGTTCAAAAATAAGGGTGGGAAAAACCAATAAAAGGCAGAAACCCAACAACCTTAACAACAAAACGCAACCAGCGCTAAACACAAGTTCATCCAGAACTTTAAACTACAGCTGCCTGCAGGACCCTACGTCCGAGGGCTGCATCAGCGGAAGCACTGACGTCCACTTTATAAAACTTTGTAAACGTGTGGACAGAGCGCCAAGTTGCCGCTCGGCAGAGCTGCACTGCCGAGGCACCTTGATAAAAAGCCCACGATGAGGCCACAGCCCTCGTGGAATGGGCTTGAATCTTAATCGGGCAAGATTCACCCCGAAGACGGTAAGCTTCCAAAATAGCTGACCGGATCCAACGAGCTATAGAATCCTTGGAAGCTCGTTGACCATGCCGACGACCTGCTGGAACCACAAACAGGGAGTCCGTCTTACGAAAACCTTGAGTAATAGATAGATAAAACTTCAAGGCCCGCACTAAATCCAATGTGTGCAAATCTCGCTCTTTCGTATTCTTCGGATCCGGACAGAGTGAAGGCAACACAATATCCTGGTTAACATGAAATTGTGACACCACTTTAGGCAAAAAATCACCCCGAGTGCGAAGCACTACACGATCCGGAAAAAACTCCAGAAAAGGAGGCGAACAAGAAAGAGCTGCCAACTCAGAAACTCTCCTCAAGGAAGTAACTGCAACAAGGAAGGCCACCTTCCAAGAAAGTAAAGAAAGGCTAGCAGAAACCATAGGCTCAAAAGGTTTATGCTGAAGAGCCTCCAAAACAAGGTTGAGCCGCCAAGGAGACACGGGTGCCTTCCGCGGCGGAAACTTACGAGAGATACCTCGGAAAAAGGAGAGCACGTCTCTATTCGAAGCAATGGTTCTCCGGAACAATAAGGACAGAGCAGAAATCTGACCTTTCAGAGTGCTAACTGCCAAACCCTTGTCTAGCCCATGCTGCAGAAAAGCCAACAGGTTGGGAATGGAAAATTTTCTCGGGTTCCGAGAAGACCCCAAACACCACGAAAAGAAGGTTTCCCAAATTTTGTGGTAAATCCTAGTAGTAGCCGGACATCTTGCAGCACGAAGGGTAGCAATGACCTCGGCTGAAAAACCTCTACGGGTCAAGATTTCGGTCTCAAGAGCCACGCCGTCAAACGCAGGGACATCAAGTCCGGATGACAAACGGGCCCCTGAGTCAACAAGTCCGGTTGAAGAGGGAGTGGAAACGGAGGTGCCGCCAACAGCGACATTATTGTCGAAAACCACACCCTTCTTGGCCAGTCTGGAGCTATCAGAATAGCTGGAATTCTCTCTAGTCTGATCCGACGCAGCACTAGAGGAAGTAAGGATATCGGCGGGAATACATAGATCAGCTCGAACTGATCCCACTGAGCCACTAGAGCATCCACCGCCACCGCCTTCGGGTCCTTGTACCTGGACATGAATGTCGGTAACTTGGCATTGGACCTGGATGCCATCAAATCCACTTGGGGGGTTCCCCAGCGAGAGCACAGTAGTGCAAAAACTTCCGGGTGGAGGCTCCATTCCCCGGAATCCATCCTTCTGCGACTGAGAAAGTCCGCTGTAATATTCTGAACCCCTGGAATGTGAATCGCCGAAATGGCTGGTACACTGGCCTCTGCCCAAATCAGAATTCGGGACACCTCTACCATAAGTCTGGAACTCTTTGTCCCACCTTGGTGATTGATATACGCGACAGCCGTCGCATTGTCTGTCTGCACTCGTACTGGCAGACCGCTCAAAGGGACCGTCCAATGTCGGAGGCAAAGGAAAATCGCCCTCAATTCCAGGATGTTGATCGGAAGAAAAGACTCTTCCGATGACCATACCCCCTGAATCCAGAGATTGTTCCAAACACCCCCCAGCCCGACAGGCTGGCATCGGTGGTTATAACTGACCACTTCGGAGGGAGGAAAGACTTCCCCAGGGAGAAAACCCCTGGACGTAACCACCATTCTAGAGAATCCCGCACCGCGCGAGGAATGGTGACACTGCAATCCAGCGATTGCGACTGGTTCCATCGACTCAAGATGAACCTTTGGAGAGTCCTGGAATGGAACTGGGCAAAAGGAATTGCCTCCATGGACGCCACCATCAGTCCCAGAAGACGCATACACTTCCGTAGGGACATTGCCGTTGAGGATGTCATAATCTGTACATGTCGAAGAAGACATGACTGTTTGTCTGGTGGTAGGGAAACTACCGACCGAAACGTGTCGAGATGCATTCCCAAAAAGAGAATTGTCCTCGATGGTTCCAGGGACGACTTCTCCCAATTGACCAGCCAACCGAAGTCTTTCAGAAACTGAAGAGACAAATCCCGAGCCGTCAACGCCTCCTCCTCCGAGGAAGCCACGATCAAAAGATCGTCCAGGTAAGGGAGAATCGTAATCCCCTGTCTTCGAAGGAGTGCCATGAGGGGCGCCAGAATTTTTGTAAAGACCCTTGGCGCTGAGGCTAAGCCGAACGGCAGAGCCACGAACTGGTAATGATTCTGACCTATGGCAAATCGAAGAAAGCGCTGATGAGCCTTTCCGATGGGAATATGCAAATAGGCGTCGCGAATGTCGATTGACACCAGAAAATCGTTCTGTGACAGAGCTGCCACAACGGAACGAAGCGACTCCATGCGAAATTTCCGGGCATGGACATGCCGGTTTAATCGCTTGAGATCCAGAATCGGGCGAAATTTGTTCTCCTTTTGGGAACTATAAAAAGGTTGGAATAAAAACCCTTCCCTCGGTCCTCTGACGGAACCGGTATCACTACACCCTTTTGTAGTAGCGATTCGACCTCTCGCTGTAGAGCGACAACAAGCTCGGGTTCCGACGGAACGCGAGATTGACAAAAAACATTTGGGGGTTGAGAAGCAAACTCTATGAAATAGCCTGCCGACACTATCCGCGTTACCCAGGAATCTGGAACGCGAGCCATCCAAGTCTCCTTGAAAAGAAGCAGGCGACCCCCCACTCGAGAATCCTCGAATGGACCCCTGGCGTCAATCCGACTTTGCGGGTTTCTTGTCAAGTTCCCGCTTGTTCTGGCGGAAACTCTGCTTCCAGGAAGTACGAGTTTTCTGAGAGGATTTCTTTCCTGAGAAAGAAGGACGACCCGATCCCCACGAGGAGTGACTAGATCGTCCTCGGCCCCGAAAGGACCGCCGACCACTATAAACACCAGGCTTACTGGACACCGAGGCCATGGCCCTTCGCTGTGGTAATGCTGATTCCTTCGCCTTAGCCTTGGAAATCAGCTCTGTAAGGTCGGATCCAAAAAGATGGCCACCCTTGTAAGGTAAGGCCAACAACCCTTGTTTGGAAACTGCGTCCCCGGCCCACTGTCTGAGCCATAAAGCTCTTCTGACTGTGACCGCTGAAGCTTGCGCTTTGGCCAGCAGAGATGCCGTATCCAGACCGGCATCAAAGATATAACAGGCTGCCGTTTCTAACCATTCACAAGTTTCCCGTATCTCAGATAACGGAGATTCATTCTGCAACTCCGTCTTCAGACGTGCCAACCAGCTTAGAGAAGCTCTAGCAGCACACATGGATCCTAGCACTGCTCGAAATCCATGACCCGCAGCCTCATAGCTTGCTTTTGCCGCCAACTCTGCCTTTCTATCCAAAGGCTCCTGTAAGCTCGCTTTTCCCTTAATAGGGAGTAGAGAGGATTTACTAAGCTGAGATAAAGACACATCCACTTCAGGAGCAGAAGTCCAATTAGCCTTTAACTCCGTAGAGCAAGGATAAAGTGTATCAAAGAAATGCGTTCCATGAAAACGCTTATCTGGACATAGACGTTCCTCCTCTATTACACCATTAAGCTCATCCAGAGCTGGCAATGTTGTGCGCGAAGCACGGGACTCCTGGAACATGCGTGCTGATTTACCAGGACGACTAGTTACCTCCTCCGGTAACTGTAGTATATCTCTCATGGCTTCAATTAATGCCTCCGTACGCTTCGTCATAGAGGAACGCCCCTGCGGCTCGTCCGCATCTGAATCGGATATTTCTCCATCCGAATTTAAAGGGGAACTCTGCCCAATATCAGATACATCTGACTCGCTCCGTGTAGAGGCCGGTAACGGCCTGCGTCGCTTCCTCTGAGAGGAATTAGCAGACACATATTGACCTAAAAGGTCAGACAAGTTATTAATCGATCGAGCGATATCGTCCAATTTTCCACCGCTGTCGACCGCAGCGCTAGACGCTGTGGAGGTCTGCGTATCTGATTGCCGCAATGGCACTGGGACGTGATCCGCGGCATCTGAACTCTGTTCAGACATGTCTCACCTGTATGAGCAGGTCAAAGCGGTAATACCAGCAAAAAACTATGCGGTTTTTTTTTTTTTTTTTTAAACGCTGAAGGGTTAACGCTCCACCAGGCAGGGTTACCCCAGCGGTATTCAGTCAGCAAATTTAGCTGGTAGAAATAACCCTCAGAGGGGTTAATATTGCAAACTCACCAAAATAATATATTATTTGTGAGCCCCAGCCAATTTTTATGTCTCTGATGAGACTGCAGCTGCAGGATAGCGATCGCTGCGCTGCGGGGTGAGGAATCAGCACTCACCCAGCTGGCCGTGGTGTCTTTATGAGGAGAGGAGCGGTCCGAGGAGCCCAGGAGCCTGAGTAATGGCCGCCACAGTGAGGGGGTCGCAGGAGAAACGCCAGAGCGCGCGTCTTCCTGCTCAGAAGACCGGGATAGATAGGCCACGCCCCCCGCCAGCTCAAATAATGAGCGCGAACTCCCCCGCTCCTGCTCCCTCTCTGTCCTGCAGCTATCTGCCTGCGGACAAAAAATCACCACATCTACATGTAGTAGTGCTGTCACAGCAGCACTGAAGCATACTGACATTACATGTAGTAGCGCTGTCACAGCAGCACTGAAGCATACTGACATTACATGTAGTAGTGCTGTCACAGCAGCACTGAAGCTTACTGACATTACATGTAGTAGCGCTGTCACAGCAGCGCTGAAGCATACTGACATACATGTAGTAGCGCTGTCACAGCAGCGCTGAAGCATACTGACATTACATGTAGTAGCGCTGTCACAGCAGCGCTGAAGCATACTGACATACATGTAGTAGCGCTGTCACAGCAGCGCTGAAGCATACTGACATTACATGTAGTAGTGCTGTCACAGCAGCACTGAAGCATACTGACATACATGTAGTAGCGCTGTCACAGCAGCACTGAAGCATACTGACATACATGTAATAGCGCTGTCACAGCAGCACTGAAGCATACTGACATACAAGTAATAGCGCTGTCACAGCAGCACTGAAGCATACTGACATACATGTAATAGCGCTGTCACAGCAGCACTGAAGCATACTGACATACATGTAGTAGCGCTGTCACAGCAGCACTGAAGCATACTGACATTACATGTAATAGCGCTGTCACAGCAGCACTGAAGCATACTGACATACAAGTAATAGCGCTGTCACAGCAGCACTGAAGCATACTGACATACATGTAATAGCGCTGTCACAGCAGCACTGAAGCATACTGACATACATGTAATAGCGCTGTCACCGCAGCACTGAAGCATACTGACATACATGTAGTAGCGCTGTCACAGCGCACTGAAGCATACTGACATACATGTAATTAGTGCTGTCACAGCAGCACTGAAGCATACTGACATACATGTAGTAGCGCTGTCACAGCAGCGCTGAAGCATACTGACATTACATGTAGTAGCGCTGTCACAGCAGCACTGAAGCATACTGACATACATGTAATAGCGCTGTCACAGCAGCACTGAAGCATACTGACATACATGTAATAGCGCTGTCACAGCAGCGCTGAAGCATACTGACATACATGTAGTAGCGCTATCACAGCAGCACTGAAGCATACTGACATACATGTAGTAGCGCTGTCACAGCAGCACTGAAGCATACTGACATACATGTAATAGCGCTGTCACAGCAGCACTGAAGCATACTGACATACATGTAATAGCGCTGTCACAGCAGCACTGAAGCATACTGACATACATGTAATAGCGCTGTCACAGCAGCACTGAAGCATACTGACATACAAGTAATAGCGCTGTCACAGCAGCACTGAAGCATACTGACATACATGTAATAGCGCTGTCACCGCAGCACTGAAGCATACTGACATACATGTAGTAGCGCTGTCACAGCAGCACTGAAGCATACTGACATTACATGTAGTAGCGCTGTCACAGCAGCGCTGAAGCATACTGACATACATGTAGTAGCGCTGTCACAGCAGCACTGAAGCATACTGACATACAGTAATAGTGCTGTCACAGCAGCACTGAAGCATACTGACATTACATGTAGTAGCGCTGTCACAGCAGCACTGAAGCATACTGACATACATGTAATAGCGCTGTCACAGCAGCACTGAAGCATACTGACATTACATGTAGTAGTGCTGTCACAGCAGCACTGAAGCATACTGACATACATGTAGTAGCGCTGTCACAGCAGCACTGAAGCATACTGACATACATGTAATAGCGCTGTCACAGCAGCGCTGAAGCATACTGACATACATGTAGTAGTGCTGTCACAGCAGCACTGAAGCATACTGACATACATGTAGTAGCGCTGTCACAGCAGCACTGAAGCATACTGACATACATGTAGTAGCGCTGTCACAGCAGCACTGAAGCATACTGACATTACATGTAGTAGCGCTGTCACAGCAGCGCTGAAGCATACTGACATACATGTAGTAGCGCTGTCACAGCAGCACTGAAGCATACTGACATACATGTAGTAGCGCTGTCACAGCAGCGCTGAAGCATACTGACATACATGTAGTAGCGCTGTCACAGCAGCACTGAAGCATACTGACATACATGTAATAGCGCTGTCACAGCAGCACTGAAGCATACTGACATACATGTAGTAGCGCTGTCACAGCACGCTGAAGCATACTGACATTACATGTAGTAGCGCTGTCACAGCAGCACTGAAGCATACTGACATACATGTAGTAGCGCTGTCACAGCAGCACTGAAGCATACTGACATACATGTAGTAGCGCTGTCACAGCAGCACTGAAGCATACTGACATACATGTAGTAGCGCTGTCACAGCAGCACTGAAGCATACTGACATACATGTAATAGCGCTGTCACAGCAGCACTGAAGCATACTGACATACAAGTAATAGCGCTGTCACAGCAGCACTGAAGCATACTGACATACATGTAATAGCGCTGTCACCGCAGCACTGAAGCATACTGACATACATGTAGTAGCGCTGTCACAGCAGCACTGAAGCATACTGACATTACATGTAGTAGCGCTGTCACAGCAGCGCTGAAGCATACTGACATACATGTAGTAGCGCTGTCACAGCAGCACTGAAGCATACTGACATACAAGTAATAGTGCTGTCACAGCAGCACTGAAGCATACTGACATTACATGTAGTAGCGCTGTCACAGCAGCACTGAAGCATACTGACATACATGTAATAGCGCTGTCACAGCAGCACTGAAGCATACTGACATTACATGTAGTAGTGCTGTCACAGCAGCACTGAAGCATACTGACATACATGTAGTAGCGCTGTCACAGCAGCACTGAAGCATACTGACATACATGTAATAGCGCTGTCACAGCAGCGCTGAAGCATACTGACATACATGTAGTAGTGCTGTCACAGCAGCACTGAAGCATACTGACATACATGTAGTAGCGCTGTCACAGCAGCACTGAAGCATACTGACATACATGTAGTAGCGCTGTCACAGCAGCACTGAAGCATACTGACATTACATGTAGTAGCGCTGTCACAGCAGCGCTGAAGCATACTGACATACATGTAGTAGCGCTGTCACAGCAGCACTGAAGCATACTGACATACATGTAGTAGCGCTGTCACAGCAGCGCTGAAGCATACTGACATACATGTAGTAGCGCTGTCACAGCAGCACTGAAGCATACTGACATACATGTAATAGCGCTGTCACAGCAGCACTGAAGCATACTGACATACATGTAGTAGCGCTGTCACAGCAGCGCTGAAGCATACTGACATACATGTAGTAGCGCTGTCACAGCAGCGCTGAAGCATACTGACATACATGTAGTAACGCTGTCACAGCAGCGCTGAAGCATACTGACATTACATGTAGTAACGCTGTCACGCAGCGCTGAAGCATACTGACATTACATGTAGTAGCGCTGTCACAGCAGCGCTGAAGCATACTGACATTACATGTAGTAGCGCTGTCACAGCAGCACTGAAGCATACTGACATACATGTAGTAGCGCTGTCACAGCAGCGCTGAAGCATACTGACATACATGTATAGGCTGTCACACAGCGCACTGAAGCATACTGACATACATGTAGTAGTGCTGTCCACAGCACGCTGAAGCATACTGACATTACATGTAGTAGCGCTGTCACAGCAGCGCTGAAGCATACTGACATACATGTAATAGCGCTGTCACAGCAGCACTGAAGCATACTGACATATATGTAGTAGCGCTGTCACAGCAGCACTGAAGCATACTGACATACATGTAGTAGCGCTGTCACAGCAGCGCTGAAGCATACTGACATACATGTAATAGCGCTGTCACAGCAGCACTGAAGCATACTGACATACATGTAGTAGCGCTGTCACAGCAGCACTGAAGCATACTGACATACATGTAGTAGCGCTGTCACAGCAGCCTGAAGCATACTGACATACATGTAGTAGCGCTGTCACAGCAGCGCTGAAGCATACTGACATACATGTAGTAGTGCTGTCACAGCAGCACTGAAGCATACTGACATACATGTAGTAACGCTGTCACAGCAGCACTGAAGCATACTGACATTACATGTAGTAGCGCTGTCACAGCAGCGCTGAAGCATACTGACATACATGTAGTAGCGCTGTCACCAGCAGCACTGAAGCATACTGACATTACATGTAGTAGCGCTGTCACAGCAGCGCTGAAGCATACTGACATTACATGTAGTAGCGCTGTCACAGCAGCGCTGAAGCATACTGACATACATGTAGTAGCGCTGTCACAGCAGCACTGAAGCATACTGACATTACATGTAGTAGCGCTGTCACAGCAGCGCTGAAGCATACTGACATTACATGTAGTAGCGCTGTCACAGCAGCGCTGAAGCATACTGACATACATGTAGTAACGCTGTCACAGCAGCGCTGAAGCATACTGACATTACATGTAGTAGCGCTGTCACAGCAGCGCTGAAGCATACTGACATACATGTAGTAGCGCTGTCACAGCAGCGCTGAAGCATACTGACATTACATGTAGTAGCGCTGTCACAGCAGCGCTGAAGCATACTGACATTACATGTAATAGCGCTGTCACAGCAGCGCTGAAGCATACTGACATTACATGTAGTAGCGCTGTCACAGCAGCGCTGAAGCATACTGACATTACATGTAGTAGCGCTGTCACAGCAGCACTGAAGCATACTGACATTACATGTAGTAGCGCTGTCACAGCAGCGCTGAAGCATACTGACATTACATGTAGTAGCGCTGTCACAGCAGCGCTGAAGCATACTGACATTACATGTAGTAGCGCTGTCACAGCAGCGCTGAAGCATACTGACATTACATGTAGTAGCGCTGTCACAGCAGCACTGAAGCATACTGACATACATGTAATAGCGCTGTCACAGCAGCGCTGAAGCATACTGACATACATGTAGTAGCGCTGTCACAGCAGCACTGAAGCATACTGACATTACATGTAGTAGCGCTGTCACAGCAGCGCTGAAGCATACTGACATTACATGTAGTAGCGCTGTCACAGCAGCGCTGAAGCATACTGACATACATGTAATAGCGCTGTCACAGCAGCGCTGAAGCATACTGACATACATGTAGTAGCGCTGTCACAGCAGCGCTGAAGCATACTGACATACATGTAGTAACGCTGTCACAGCAGCGCTGAAGCATACTGACATACATGTAGTAGCG
Source organism: Oophaga sylvatica (assembly GCA_033576555.1). Taxonomy (NCBI): domain Eukaryota; kingdom Metazoa; phylum Chordata; class Amphibia; order Anura; family Dendrobatidae; genus Oophaga; species Oophaga sylvatica. The sequence continues at coordinate 98,814 of JARQOD010000425.1, read as the reverse complement.
CTGTCACAGCAGCGCTGAAGCATACTGACATACATGTAGTAGCGCTGTCACAGCAGCACTGGAGCATACTGACATTACATGTAGTAGCGCTGTCACAGCAGCGCTGAAGCATACTGACATTACATGTAGTAGCGCTGTCACAGCAGCGCTGAAGCATACTGACATTAGTAATAGCGCTGCTCATTCAGACGCTAAAGCACTCACACATAATTATTATTAAAATTTGTGTGGAGTACTCACCAGCCAAGGCGCCACAGGGACCCTCAGGGGTTTCTGGCGCAGTGCCCATGCTTCCCCCCAGGGCGAGGAACGCAGTGACCGCACGTGTGGTTTGCGTTCCCGCCAGAGAAGCTCTCCTCATTCCCCAGGGCCGGCAAGGATTCTGCAGGGACTTTGAGTAAATACAGATCCGCCAAGGGAGAGGTTGGGGTACAGCAGCGCTGGTACCCCTGAGACCTCTAGACCAACTAGTGATCCAAGTCTCCTGTCCGAATATAAAATAATAAAATCTTCTGAGGAGCTGCATTAGCAGCGACCATCCTCTGGACCTCAAATCTTAGACTGGAGCTGAGTAGGAGGAGCCCGAGCTGGAGGGGCCAGCCAGTCATCACTCTTTTGATCTGAGGTAACATCCTGATCTGGGGCTCCGCCTACCCATCAGTAATGAATACTGTGGCTCTCTTCCTTCCATCTGCAGCTGAAACAAGAATTGTCAGTAAGTGGAAACTGTTCACTGTTCTTGTGCTCGGGAAGATCAGGGTTGTGGAGCGGGAGGTCTGGCTTACCGACTCCACAGCCCTGCGTGAAATAACGAGTAAATCTTAGTTTTTACGGGGTGTACTCACTTATGTCGAGCACTGTGCACACTGCTCAGTACCGCTGTCTCAGCTTGTCCATGCTATTGCTTCTGTCAATTTATGGTCACCCATTTCATAAAGTGACAATTATCTGGTGAAAAACATGTATGTAATGTTCTGCTGCAGCATGTAGTGAGTGATGTATCTCGGCAGGTGCAGCTACACTGCTCAGTACATGTGTGTGGTAGCAGAGATCACAGCGCTGAATGTGCAGCTACACTGCTCAGTACATGTGTGTGGTAGCAGAGATCACAGCGCTGAATGTGCAGCTACAGAGCTCAGTACATGTGTGTGTTAGCAGAGATCACAGCGTTGAATGTGCAGCTACAGAGCTCAGTACAAGTGTGCGGTAGCGGAGGTCACAGCGCTGAATGTGCAGCTACACTGCTCAGTACATGTGTGTGGTAGCAGAGATCACAGCGTTGAATGTGCAGCTACAGAGCTCAGTACAAGTGTGCGGTAGCGGAGGTCACAGCGCTGAATGTGCAGCTACACTGCTCAGTACATGTGTGTGGTAGCGGAGATCACAGCGCTGAATGTGCAGCTACAAGTGTGCGGCAGTGGAGATCACAGCGCTGGCTGTACAGCTACAGAGCTCAGTACAAGTGTGTGGTAGCGGCGATCACAGCGCTGAATGTGCAGCTACAGAGTTCAGTACAAGTGTGCGGTAGCGGAGATCACAGTGCTGGATGTGCAGCTACAGAGCTCAGTACAAGTGTGTGGTAGCAGAGATCACAGCGTTGAATGTGCAGCTACAGAGCTCAGTACAAGTGTGCGGTAGCGGAGGTCACAGCGCTGAATGTGCAGCTACACTGCTCAGTACATGTGTGTGGTAGCGGAGATCACAGCGCTGAATGTGCAGCTACAAGTGTGCGGCAGCGGAGATCACAGCGCTGGCTGTACAGCTACAGAGCTCAGTACAAGTGTGTGGTAGCGGCGATCACAGCGCTGAATGTGCAGCTACAGAGTTCAGTACAAGTGTGCGGTAGCGGAGATCACAGTGCTGGATGTGCAGCTACAGAGCTCAGTACAAGTGTGTGGTAGCAGAGATCACAGCGCTGAATGTGCAGCTACACTGCTCAGTACATGTGTGTGGTAGCGGAGATCACAGCGCTGAATGTGCAGCTACACTGCTCAGTACAAGTGGGTGGTAGTGGAGATCACAGCGCTGAATGTGCAGCTACAGAGCTCAGTACGTGTGTGGTAGCGGAGATCACAGCGCTGAATGTGCAGCTACACTGCTCAGTACACGTATGCGGTACAGGAGATCACAGCACTTAATATGCAGCTACACAGCTCAGTACATGTGTGCTGTACCAAAGGTCACAGCACTGGGGAGGGAGACATCACTGTGAAGAAACCAGATATCTTAATTACCCAGACGACTAATTTTAGCAAACCAAGAATATGCTGCTATCTATACTTCTGCTTGTGTAAGCCTGTAATAGGGACTTGTAAGCTGATATTCCATATAATATAGTGTGCTCTTATCTTTGACTAGTGATGGTTGCTGATATGCTAATTATGCCTTCTGTTAAGGGTATGCCACACTGAACAATATCGCTAACGGGATCGCTAAAAAACGTCACTATTTAGCGATCCCGTTAGCGATGTTGTTCAGTGCGGCAGCTTCCAGCGACGAGCTTCCTGCTGTGATCTCGCTCGTCGCTGGAATCGTTCCGGACCCTATTTTCTCGTCGGCGCTCCCGCTGGGTAAGTATATATCGCTAGTGTGGCACCTTTTCTTAGCGATTTAGCGGTACTTTTGTACCGCTAAAGTCGTTAAGAAGATCGCTAACGGCGATAGCGTCGTTAACTATATCGCTAAATGTGGCCGCACTTAGCGATATAGAAACAATCCTGCTAGCGATCGCATTAGTATGCGTCGTTATCGTGATCGCTAGCGGGATTGTTTAGTGTGGCAGTACCTTTATGGAGCCAGTTTGTTGACTTCGAAAGCAGAGAGTGAAAAACTATGCAACTAGAGTAAATAATCAAGTAATGCTATTTGATGTCATCACCATTCTTCCCCTTATCTTGATGTTGGACTGAAGAACATTGGTTAAATCTAAAAAAGATGCCTCTGTATAAAGAGACTCAGAGACAGAGAGAGACAGCCAGAGATTCTGCCAAGACATCCAAAGAACCACAGACAGGACAGCAGCCAATTCATCATGGCTCCATCACGAGGGACACGGATCTATCATTCTACAGGAAACAACCTAGGAGTTTTCTGCCCCGGTTGGAAGAATACAGATCTGCTCCATTGACCATCACTGAACCATGGATCCATTAGAGAAAGCCAGGATTGCGCTCGCTGGTCACCTGGCTCCATGGAAATGTTCAGAGAAACCAGGTTGTGACCCTGGCCTTGTACCGGAATGGACTGTCCTCAAAAAATCATAGAATGGTAGAGTTGGAAGTGCAGTGCAGAAGTCAGATCTGAAATGTCCATCTCTGGACCTGGTCGGCTTTCACCTGCGCTTGCCTTACTGGCACCATGGGAGTGATTCAGCAATGCTTCAGGTACTTTTGTTTTGATTTTTTGCAGTCTTGCTTTTATACATTCAGGAGGCCGTAATGGCACAGCGAATATAAAAAACGTAGAGTAGGACTGCCCCATATGAGAATGCCTTGTCGTGGCGGGGTGGCTCAAAGAATTGATCAATTATTTGCCAAATGTCTCATTTTTAATACAGTTAGAATCCAATATGTGCATATGCACTTTATATATTACATGCTGACCATGTGCGGCGCTGGCTTCTCCCCCTTTTTTTATCCTAGAATTGTATTTGCCTTTTTTGCTGCTGCATCACACTGTTGACTCATGTTCAGTCTGTGATCTATTAGTATACCCAAGTCTTTTTCACATGTGCTGTTACTTAGCCCTATTCCACCCATTCTGTATACGCTTTTTTCATTTTTATTTCCCAGATACTCTTCCTACGCTTGTCGTTACCTCTTCTCTGTGTGTGCCACAGGTGGGGCAGCGACCATGGGAGCTCTGACGTAACATCTACCATTATCCCGGTGGGTCAGTGGAGGGTGAGACTCTGTAATGTCACCATCTTGGGTCCTGTGCTGGGACGGTTCTATGTGTTATCTGCCTGTTTTGTGGTACAATAAAGCATTGCCGCACTGTTTTACCCTCACCCTGTGTGGTCTGAGTAGTGTTATACCCACCTTAACGGGAGAGCGGGTGTTCGGCAGGACAGTCCCTGGTCCATACGGTTTCGGCTAGCGGACATGCGGCGCACTCCGCCCCCCCCGTGTCTCCACAATCACAATACAGGGAAAAGACTTTATTCTACAAATTGTAATAAAAAATGTTTTTCACATCACAAAACAGGCGCTGGATCCGGCCCAGCTCTCGATGTCACCTCCCCCCGTTCTCCAGTCCTACATCATGTGACACACAGCCACGCAATCAGTGGCAGGTAGCACAGCAATCCGCAGCAAAGCATCCTGGGACCCGTATAATAGCAGCAGAAGCCCGAGACATCACATAATCACTGCTGGTCCATGATCATCCGCAACATCTGTAGAGAGGTCCATGGCTGGTCAGCAGGAACCTGGAGAAGAAGAAGAGTGCCCTGCTGGTCACACAATGTAACTGCAGTACATGGAGGAGGACGCTGCCCCCGGGGGTCAATGTAGACTATAGAGGACGCTGCCCCGGGTGTCACACAGTGTAACTACAGACTATAGAGGAGGACGCTGCCCCCGGGGTCACAAAGTGTAACTACAGACTATAGAGAAGGACGCTGCCCCGGGGGTCACACAGTGTAACTACAGACTATAGAGGAGGACGCTGCCCCCGGGGGTCACACAGTGTAACTACAGACTACAGAGGAGGACGCTGCCCCCGGGGGTCACACAGTGTAACTACAGACTATAGAGGACGCTACCCCCGGGGGTCACCCAGTGTAACTACAGACTATAGAGGAGGACGCTGCCCCCGGGGGTCACCCAGTGTAACTACAGACTACAGTGGAGGACACTGCCCCCGGGGGTCACCCAGTGTAACTACAGACTATAGAGGAGGACGCTGCCCCCGGGGGTCACACGGTGTAACTACAGACTATAGAGAAGGACGCTGCCCCCGGGGGTCACACAGTGTAACTACAGACTATAGAGAAGGACATTGTCCCCGGGGGTCACACGGTGTAACTACAGACTATAGAGGAGGACGCTGCCCCCGGGGGTCACACAGTGTAACTACAGACTACAGAGGAGGACGCTGCCCCCGGGGGTCATACAGTGTAACTACAGACTATAGAGAAGGACGCTGTCCCCGGGGGTCACACGGTGTAACTACAGACTATAGAGGAGGACGCTGCCCCCGGGGGTCACACAGTGTAACTACAGACTACAGAGGAGGACGCTGCCCCGGGGGTCACACAGTGTAACTACAGACTATAGAGGACGCTGCCCCCGGGGGTCACACAGTGTAACTCAGACTATAAAGGAGGACGCTGCCCCCGGGGGTCACACGTGTAACTAAGACTATAAGAGGACGCTGCCCCCGGGGGTCACCCCAGTGCAACTACAGACTATAGAGGAGGACGCTGCCCCCGGGGGTCACATGGTGTAACTGCAGACTATAGAGGAGGACGCTGCCCCCGGGGGTCACACAGTGTAACTGCAGACTATAGAGGAGGACGCTGCCCCCGGGGGTCACACGGTGTAACTGCAGACTATAGAGAAGGACGCTGTCCCCGGGAGTCACACGGTGTAACTACAGACTATAGAGGAGGACGCTGCCCCCGGGGATCACACAGTGTAACTACAGACTATAGAGGACACTCCCCGGGGGGTCACACAGTGTAACTACAGACTATAGAGGAGACGCTATCCCCGGGGGTCACCCAGTGTAACTACAGACTATAGAGGAGGACGCTGCCCCCGGGGTCACACGGTGTAACTACAGACTATAGAGGAAGACGCTGCCCCGGGGTCAACAGTGTAACTACAGACTATAGAGAAGGACGCTGCCCGGGGGTCACACGGTGTAAACTACAGACTATAGAGAAGGACGCTGCCCCCGGGGTCACACCAGTGTAACTACAGACTATAAGAGGACGCTGCCCCGGGGGTCACACGTGTAACTACAGACTATAGAGAGGACGCTGCCCCCGGAGGTCACAGAGTGTAACTACAGACTATAGAGGACGCTGCCCCCGGGGGTCACACGGTGTAACTAAACTCAGACTATAGAGAGGACGTGCCCCGGTCACCGTTAACTCAGACTATAGGAGACCTGCCCGGGTCAACGTGTACGACAGAACACGACGAGACGCTGCCCGGGGTCACACGGTGACAGATATAGGGAGACCCCCCCGGGGTCCAACTACAACTATAGAGACTGCCCGGGTCACAGGAATAGAAAGGAGCTTCCGGGGGTACACTGAACTAAATAGAGAGACCTGCCCGGGTCACAGGTAAACAGACTATAGAGAGACGCGCCCCCGGGTCACAGTGTAACACAGACAGAGACGCTGCCCCGGTCACACTGTAACTACAGACGAGGACGCTGCCCCGCATGTAACTCAACAGGCGCTGCCGGGTCAGTTAACTCAAAAGGGACGTGCCCCGGGTCACGGTGTAACTCAACATGAGGAGGACGCTGCCCCGGGTCACACTAATACGACTAAGGACCTGCCCCGGGTCACACGTGAACTACGACGAGACTGCCCCCGGGTACCGTAACTACAACTAGAGGAGCGCCCCGGTCCCTGAACTCGACAAAGGACCGCCCGGGTCAACAGGAACTACCAAAAGGACCTGCCCCGGGTCACAGTGTAATACAGCTAGAACCCCCCCGGGTCACCGTGTAATAAACTAAAGGACGCGCCCCCGGTCCACAGTTACTAAACTTAGAGACTCCCCCGGCACCCGTAACTACAGACTAAGGGACTCCCCCGGTCACACAGTGAATACGCATAAGGACGCCCCGGTCCCATGTACAAACTAAGGAGACCGCCCCGGCACATAACTAAATATAGAGGAGCTCCCCCGGGTCACATGAATACCAGAGGCCTCCCCGGGTCACCGTTAACTACAGACTATAGAGGAGGACGTGCCCGGTCACCAGGTAACTACAATAGACTCCCGGGTCACGTAACACAACTAAGGAGACGCTCCCCGGGCACACATGAACTACAAATAGAGAACCTGCCCCGCCCCATGTCTACGCTATAAGGAGGACCCCCCGACAACGTTAACACAAAGAGACCTACCCCGGTCACCCGGTAACTACAGATAAGAGGACGCTGCCCCGTCACACATGTAAAAACTATAAGGCACTGCCCCCTCACCATTAACAACTATAGAGAAGAGCTGCCCCCGGGATAGTGTAAACAGACTTAAAGGCGCTCCCCGGGTCACACGTTAATACAGACTAGAAAGACGCCCCGGGTCCATTTACAACTATAAGAGACGCGCCCCGGGTCCCGGTGAACTACAGACTATAGAGGAGCGCTGCCCCCGGAGGTCACACGGTGTAACTACAGACTACAGAGGACGCTGCCCCCGGGGGTCACACGTGTAACTACAGACTATAGAGGACGCTGCCCCGGGGTCACACGGTGTAACTACAGACAGGAGGGACGCTGCCCGGGGTACACGTGTAACTACAGACTAGAGAGGACCGGCCCACCCGGGTACACAGTGTAACTACAGACTAGAGGGCGCCCCGGGGGTCACACAGTGAACTGCCGACTAAGAGGACGCTGCCCCTGGGGGTCACACGGGTAACTGTAACTAAGAGGAGGAGCTGCCCGGGGTCCACAGTGTAACTACAGCTTAAGGCGCTGTCCCCGGGGACTCACGGGTAACTGCAGACTATATGGAGGACGCTGTACCCGGGGACGGTGTAACCGCGACTTAAGGAGGACTCCCCGGGGGTAACGGGTAACACGCTACAGAGGTAACCTGCCCCGGGGGTCACACGGGGTAACTACAACTAAGGGACGCGCCCCGGGGTCACACATGTAACTACAGACGAGGACGCTGCCCCGGGGTCACACGGTGTAACTGCAGATATAGAGGAGGACGCTGCCCCCGGGGTCACACGGTGTAACTACAGACTATAGAGGAGGCGCTGCCCCCGGGGTCACACGGTGTAACTACAGACTATAAGAGGACGCTGCCCCGGGGTAACACGTGTAACTCAGACTAGAGGGACGCTGCCCCCGGGGGTCACACGGTGTAACTACAGACTATAGAGAGGCGTCCCCCGGGGGTCACAGGTGAACTACAGACTATAGAGGAGGACGCTGCCCCCGGGGGTCACACGTGAACTACAGACTATAGAGGAGGACGCTGCCCCCAGGGGTCACCGTTAACTACAGACATAGAGGAGCGCTCCCCGGGGTCACAGGTAATCAAATAAGGAGGACGGCCCCCGGGGTCACAGGTAACTACAGACTATAGAAGGAGCTGCCCCCGGGGCCCCAGGTGTAACTACAGACTATAGAGGAGCCCGCCCCCGGGGTCACACAGTGTAACTACAGACTATAGAAGGACCTGCCCCCGGGGTCCACCGTGTAATAATAAGGGAGGACGCTCCAGGGGCCCGGGTAAAACACAGACTATAAGAGAGCCCCCCGGGGTCACCCAGTGTAAGTACAGACTAAGAGGA
>JARQOD010000425.1:5916-90215 GCA_033576555.1 Oophaga sylvatica | reverse complement strand
CTGCTGCCTGCTTCTCTCTTTCTCCCTCTCTCCTTCGATCTCCCTCCCTTTCTCTCTCCTGTCTGCTCCCCCTCCTTTCCTTCTCTCCTTTTCCTTCTCCTCTGGCTTTGTATAATTGAGGCGATGATGATGGCGGCAGTATCTGGCAGCTTCTCCTCTTCATAGTCCCCCTGATGGACAGCGGCCGGCTGGAGGCGCAGGGTCAGGTGCAGCCCTTGCTCCACAAGCTGCGCCAGGTGTTTGACGTGTGTGATGAGGATGCTGATGGATTCATCCGGTGGACGATTTCTTGGATCTGGGGCAGCAGTTTGCTCAGGGAGATGAGGTGAGAGAATGACTGATGGGTCTGGGGATTCACAGGTGCCCCCAATGGTGCATTGTTTACCCCTCGCATCCTGCATCCATGTTACATACAGCTGTGGGGAACTAAAGCCTCAGCAGTGCTCATCTTTGCAGAGACTGTGAGTAGTACTCATGTTTGACGTACCATACATCACTATATTAATGTAGAAAGCTGCTATCAATGATGGCAGGGGGAAAGGGCGGCCGTCAGCAAACCAATGCGACCCCCGCCTTCTCTGTACCGCTATATACATTGTCTTGGGAGATATATATATATATATACAGCATCATAGGTTTACACCCTAAAGGCACATTCTGTGACGAGGCCAGGCAGTCACCAGTGACCGTGAGTGCTTGATGCCAAAAGACCCTCAAATACAGGACAAAGGGGCAACATAATTATGACCGCCATCACTAAGAATAGATTTCCAGACTGCAGGAGGTGATGAGGTCAGTGGAGTATCTCTCCTCCTTGTGTACCGCGCTCCCAAATATCGCCGACGGCTGAATCACTACACACAAGTGGTGGAATACCCAGTCATCAAAAATACCAGTCACAGAAAAATGGGGAGGATAACCATACCAAGATTCCAAGAGAGGAAGGATAACCCCAACTGTGGAGGAAGGATAATTCCAACTGTGGGGGAAGGATATCCCTAAATAGAATGGTAGGATAACCCCAACTAGAGAGGAAGGATAACTAACTATGGAGGAAGGATAACCATACCAAGGGAGTAAGGATAACCCCAACTAGGGAGGAAGGATATCCCTAAATAGAATGGAAGGATAACCCTAACTAGAGAGGAAGGATAACACTAACTAAGGAGGAAGGATAACCATACCAAGAGAGGAAGGATAACCCAACTGTGGAGAAGGATATCCCTAAACAGAATGCAAGGATAACCCTAACTAGAGAGGAAGGATAACACTATGGAGGAAGGATAACCATACCAAGAGAGGAAGGATAACCCCAACTAGGGAGGAAGGATAACCCCAACTGTGGAGGAAGGATAACTCCAACTGTGGAGGAAGGATATCCCTAAATAGAATGGTAGGATAACCCCAACTAGAGAGGAAGGATAACACTAACTATGGAGGAAGGATAACCCCAACTAGGAAGGAAGGATAACCCCAACTGTGGAGGAAGGATATCCCTAAATAGAATGGAAGGATAACCCTAACTAGAGAGGAAGGATAACACTAACTAAGGAGGAAGGATAACCATACCAAGAGAGGAAGGATAACCCCAACTGTGGAGGAAGGATATCCCTAAACAGAATGCAAGGATAACCCTAACTAGAGAGGAAGCATAACACTATGGATGAAGGATAACCATACCAAGAGAGGAAGGATAACCCCAACTAGGGAGAAAGGATAACCCCAACTGTGGAGGAAGGATAACTCCAACTGTGGAGGAAGGATATCCCTAAATAGAATGGTAGGATAACCCCAACTAGAGAGGAAGGATAACACTAACTAGAGAGGAAGGATAACACTAACTATGGAGGAAGGATAACCCCAACTAGGGAGGAATGATAACCCCAACTGTGGAGGAAGGATATCCCTAAATAGAATGAAAGGATAACCCCAACTAGAGAGGAAGGATAACACTAACTATGGAGGAAGGATAGGATAACCCCAACTAGAGAGGAAGGATAACACTAACTATGGAGGAAGGATAACCATACCAAGTGAGGAAGGATAACCCCAACTAGGGAGGAAGGATAACCCCAACTAGGGAAGGATAACCCCAACTAGGGAGGAAGGATAACCCCAACTGTGGAGGAAGAATATCCCTAAATAGAATGAAAGGATAACCCCAACTAGAGAGGAAGGATAATACTAACTATGGAGGAAAGAAAACCCCAACTAGGGAGGAAGGATAACCCCAACTGTGGAGGAAGGATATCCCCAACTGGAGGAAGGATAACCCCAACTGTGGAGGAAGGATATCCCTAAATAGAATGGAAGGATAACCCCAACTGTGGAGGAAGGATATCCCCAACTGTGGAGGAAGGATAACCCCAACTGTGGAGGAAGGATATCCCCAACTGTAGAGGAAGGATATCCCTAAATAGAATGGAAGGATAACCCCAACTAGAGAGGAAGGATAACACTAACTATGGAGGAAGGATAACCATACGAAGAGAGGAAGGATAACCCCAAATGTGGAGGAAGGATAACCCCAACTAGGGAGGAAATATAACACTAACTATGGAAGAATAACATCCCTAACTATGGAGAAAGGATATCCCTAAGTAGGAAGGATGAATATCCCAAAGTAGGGAGGATGGATAACCCCAACTAGGGAGGAAGGATAACCCTCAACTAGGGAAGAACAGTAACCCCCACTAAGGAGAAAGGATATGCCAAACTAGAGAGGAAAGAAAACTGTAATTAAAAGGGAAGGATAACTGTCAAGGATTACAGCCAGGGGGGTTGAGCAGATTCCACCACTGCCACCAGTTTCTCATGGAATGCAACTCCATTGCCTCCAGTCATTAGGACAATTACGCAACTGACTGACGAGTGATGGACCAGACCATAGATGCTTCCACTACTAGGCTGTTATTGAGGAACTCATAGTAAGCGTATGGTATATACACCTCCGAGTCCACCACATGGAATATAAATGTGATATATATATATATATATATAATATATATATATATTCCCTGGTACGGTCGGTGTCAGCAACACAATAGCGAATGGTAACTACTATCTGTCACCACCAATCATTTATACAGGCCAATAGGACACCAGTTACAGGTAGCGTATGGCTTCAGGAGTGCGGCTTACAGAACAAGAGGAATTTAGATATTACATTTATATATTTAATCCAGAAAGATAGGCAATATTTATAAAAATATACAAAGATGATGTAAAATGGGAACAACACAATACGATATATACAATTACATACAGGGGGTGCGGAAAGTATTCAGACCCCTTTAAATATTTTTCACTCTGTTTCATTGCAGCCATTTGGAAAATTCAAAAAAGTTCATTTTTTTCTCATTAATGTACACTCTGCACCCCATCTTTACTGAAAATAACAGAAATGTAGAAATTTTTGCAAATTTATTCAAAAAGCAAAACTGAAATATCACATGGTCATAAGTATTCAAACCCTTTGCTCAGACACTCATATTTACGTCCCATGCTGTCCATTTCCTTGTGATCCTCCTTGAGATGGTTCTACTCCTTCATTGGTGTCCAGCTGTGTGTAATTAAACTGATAGGACTTGATTTGTAAAGGCGCACACCTGTCTATATAAGACCTCACAGCTCACAGTGCATGTCAGACCAAATGAGAATCATGAGGTCAAAGGAACTGGCCAAGGAGCTCAGAGACAGAATTGTGGCAAGGCGCAGATATGCCAAGGTTACAAAAGAATTTCTGCAGCACTCAAGGTTCCTAAGAGCACAGTGGCCTCCATAATCCTTAAATGGAAGAAGTTTGGGACCACCAGAAGTCTTCCTAGACCTGTCTGTCCAGCCAAACTGAGCAATAGTGGAGAAGAGCCTTGGTGAGAGAGGTAAAGAAGAACCCCAAGATCACTGTGGCTGAGCTCCACCGATGCAGTAGGGAGATGGGAGAGAGTTCCACAAAGTCAGCTATAACTGCAGCCTCCACCAGTCGGGCCTTTATGTCAGAGTGGCCCGACGGAAGCCTCTCCTCAGTGCCAGACATATGAAAGCCCACATAGAGTTTGCTAAAAAAACACATGAAGGACTCCCAGACTATGAGAAATAAGATCCTCTGCTCTGATGAGATGAAGATAGACCTTTTTGATGATAATTCTAATCGGTATGTGTGGAGAAAACCAGGCACTGCTCATCACCTGCCCAATACAATCCCAACAGTGAAACATGGTGGAGGCAGCATCATGATATGGGATGTTTTTCAGCTGCAGGGACAGGACGACTGGTTGCAATTGAAGGAAACATGAATGCATCCAGGTACAGAGATATCCTGGATTAAAACCTCTTCCTGAGTGCTCTGGACCTCAGACTTGGCCGAAGGTTCACCTTCCAACAAGACAGTGACCCAAAGCACACAGATAAAATAACACAGGAGTGGCTTCAGAACAACTCTGTGACCATTCTTGACTGACCCAGCCAGAGCCCTAACCTAAACCCAACTGAGCATCTCTGGAGAGACCTGAAAATGGCTGTCCACCAACGTTCACCATCCAACCTGACAGAACTGGAGAGGATCTGCCAGGAAGAATGGCAGAGGATCCCCAAATCCAGGGGTGAGAAACTTTTTACATCATTCCCAAGAAGACTCATGGCTGTACTAGCTCAAAAGCTGCTTCTACCCAATACTGAGAAAAGGGTCTGAAGACTTATGATCATGGGAGATTTCAGGTTTTTTTTTAATAAATTTGCAAAAATTTCTCCATTTCTGTTATTTTCAGTAAAGATGGGGAGCAAAATTACATTAATGAGGAAAAATGAACTTTATTGAATTTATCAAATGGCTGCAATGAAACAAAGAGTTAAAAATTTAAAGGGGTCTGAATACTTTCCGTACCCACTGTAGAATAAAAAGGGATAATGAAAGATATGTACTAAACCTGATGTCTCAGAAATGGCTCAGAGCCTAGTGGAGAGAGGTGCTCCTCAGGGAAGCAGACAGAACTACAACAAGCATCATGTTTCCTATCATGATTTCATCTTTCTATAGAGATGAAAGGGTTACATTTGGTCTCTGTCCTGCCTTTCTGATTAATGCCCTCCTTGCCCAGGCTGAGAGTTTTGGTGGGCGCCCTCTCTTGACAGGTTTGTTGTGGTACCATGTTCTCTCCATTTGATGATAATGGATTTGATGGTGCTCTGGGGGATCATCAGAGATTGGGATTATTTTTATAAATCAACCCTGACATACAGTACAGACCAAAAGTTTGGACACACCTTCTCATTCAAAGACTTTTCTGTATTTTCATGACTATGAAAATTGTCATTCACACTGAAGGCATCAAAACTATGAATTATCACATGTGGAATTATAGACTTTACAAAAAAGTGTGAAACAACTGAAAATATGTCTTATATTCTAGGTTCTTCACCTTTTGCTTTGATGACTGCTTTGCACACTCTTGGCATTCTCTTGATGAGCTTCAAGAGGTAGTCACCGGGAATGGTCTTCACTTCACAGGTGTTCCCTGTCAGGTTTAATAAGTGGGATTTCTGGCCTTATAAATGGGGTTGGGACCATCAGTTGTGTTGTGCAGAAGTCTGGTGGACTACACAGCTGATAGTCCTAATGAATAGACTGTTAGAATTTGTATTATGGCAAGAAAAAAGCAGCTAAGAAAAACGAGCTGGCCATCATTACTTTAAGAAATGAAGGTCAGTCAGTCCGAAAAATTGGGAAAACTTTGAAAGTGTCCCCAAGTGCAGTTGCAAAAACCATCAAGACCTTCAAAGAAACTGGCTCTCATGAGGACCGCCCCAGGAAAGGAAGACCAAGAGTCACCTCTGCTTCTGAGGATAAGTTTATCCGAGTCACCAGCCTCAGAAATCGCAGGTTTACAGCAGCTCAGATTAGAGACCAGGTCAATGCCACACAGAGTTCTAGCAGCAGACACATCTCTACAACAACTGTTAAGAGGAGACTTTGTGCAGCAGCCTTCATGGTAAAATAGCTGCTAGGAAACCACTGCTAAGGACGGGCAACAAGCAGAAGAGACTTGTTTGGGCTAAAGAACACAAGGAATGGACATTAGACCAGTGGAAATCTGTGCTTTGGTCTGATGAGTCCAAATTTGAGATCTTTTGTTCCATCCACTGTGTCTTTGTGTGACACAGAAAAGGTGAACGGATGGACTCTACATGCCTGGTTCCCACCGTGAAGCATGGAGGAGGGGTGTGAATGTGGGGGTGCTTTCTGATGACACTGTTGGGGATTTATTCAAAGTTGAAGGCATAAATGAACCAGCATGGCTACCACAGCATCTTGCAGCGCATGCTATTCCATCCGGTTTGCGTTTAGTTGGACCATCATTTATTTTTCAACAGGACAATGACCCCAAACACCTCCAGGCTGTGTAAGGGCTATTTGACCAAGAAGGAGAGTGATGGGGTGCTACGCCAGATGACCTGGCCTCCACAGTCACCAGACCTGAACCCAACGAGATGGTTTGGGGTGAGCTGGATTGCAGAGTGAAGGCAAAAGGGCCAACAAGTGCTAAGCATCTCTGGGAACTCCTTCAAGAGTGTTGGAAGACCATTTCCGGTGACTACCTCTTGAAGCTCATCAAGAGAATGCCAAGAGTGTGCAAAGCAGTCATCAAAGCAAATGGTGGCTACTTGAAGAACCTAGAATATAAGACATTTTCAGTTGCTTCACACTTTTTTGTAAAGTGTAATGTATAATTCCACATGTGTTAATTCATAGTTTTGATGCCTTCATGTGAATGTACAATTTTCATAGTCATGAAATACAGAAAAATCTTTAAATGAGAAGGTGTATCCAAACTTTTGGTCTGTACTGTATACGTCTCAACAACTATTGTCCCTGATCTTATTTTTGGAGATCTCCTTGGTCTTCATGGTGTTGTTTGGAGATCTCCTCGGTCTTCGTGTTTGTCACGGATTACAAGGGGGATATATTCGTATATTCCACCGTTGCCACCAATTTGTCACATACCCACTTCTCAGCACGTGACTTGGGGTTGCGCTTACAAGGGTTAATCTGTCTCCTCTTACTCAGTCCAGCATTCAACCTCTTTTCTATGCTGCGATGGAAGCATAAATCACACCCCGACACAGACCACACACCCCGCTTCATACACGCTGCTACCACTCACCCAATACATGGGCGATGAGTCCCGGAAATATTACTGCTATGCCAATCACCAGGAGCACACACTCTAAGTCTATGGATTCTTTTAGAGCAACAAGGTTCAGACTTATTAAAGTTTAAGCTTTAATATAAAAGGTACAGTGCTTACAATAAAAGGGTATAAAAATGGAAATAAAAAGTGACATACAAATATGCAAAACAGTGATAAAATAAAAGGGAGAAAACTTACAGAAGTATCGAACTTTGCAGTCTGGTATTCTGTCCCCGAGGAAGGGGGAATATGAAATAGAGCACATCAGCTAGGCTGCCCCTCACTGTGAACATCTTTCTTTGTGTAAAGGCCTAATTTATATATTTACTCAGGGATCAGGTTTCTAGACCAACCTCTGATGTTAATTATTCTAATTCTTGGTTTGTGACTGGATCCTGGTTATTTACCCATGAATACATTATTTTCCTCTGAACACTATTTGTGTGATCTTTCTCATAGATAGATAGTGTCAGGCTGCAATTGGCATTTGTGTTCCAAAAGAGTCAGAAGGTGTGAAATATTTCCACTTTGTGTGTTCTCAGGAAATCCCCTGGGGTTGGGACCAGAAAGACTGTCTCTTTCTCAGGATAACATAGGTCATGACCTCTGTGAAGAGCTGCAGTCTAAAGGTACTGCCACACTTAGTGATCTCGTTAGCGATCTCAATAACGACGCAAGCTAATGAGATCGTTTTTGTGATCGTTTTAATGTCTCTAGTAGCTGCCACACTTAAGGTACTGCCACACTAAGCTATCCCGCTAGCGATCTCGTTAGCGTTGCATACTAATGAGATCGCTAGCGGGATCGTTTCTATATCGCTAAATGCGGCCACATTTAGCGATATAGTTAACGACGCTATCGCCGTTAGCGATCTTCTTAACGACTTTAGCGGTACAAAAGTACCGCTAAATCGCTAAGAAAAGGTGCCACACAGCGATTAGATACTTACCCAGCGGGAGCGCCGACGAGAAAATAGGGTCCGGAACGATTCCAGCGACGAGCGAGATCACAGCAGGAAGCTCGTCGCTGGAAGCTGCCGCACTGAACAATATCGCTAACGGGATCGCTAAATAGTGACGTTTTTTAGCGATCTCGTTAGCGATATTGTTTAGTGTGGCATACCCTTTAGTGATCTCGTTAACGACTCAAAAGCGGTTAGCGATCTCATTAACGACTTTAATGGTCATTGCGATGTAAAAAACAGCGCACATCGCTCACAAAAGGTGCCAGACAGCGATATAGCGTCACCAGCGGGACGCCAACGATCTAAATACGGTCCAGAACTCTAGTGAACGATCAGCGAGATCACAGCAGGGGCCACGTCGTTGCTACATGCCACACACGTTAGCGTCACGAACGAGATCGCTAAATAGTGACGTATTTTAGCGATCTCGTTAGCGACGCTGTTTAGTGTGGCATACCCTTTAAGGTACTGCCACACTAAACAATCCCGCTAGCGATCACGATAACGACGCATACTAATGCGATCGCTAGCGGGATTGTTTCTATATCGCTAAGTGCGGCCACATTTAGCGATATAGTTAACGACGCTATCGCCGTTAGCGATCTTCTTAACGACTTTAGCGGTACAAAAGTACCGCTAAATCGCTAAGAAAAGGTGCCACACAGCGATAAGATACTTACCCAGCGGGAGCGCCAGCGATGAAATAGGGTCCGGAACGATTCCAGCGACGAGCGAGATCACAGCAGGAAGCTCGTCGCTGGAAGCTGCCGCACTGAACAACATCGCTAACGGGATCGCTAAATAGTGACGTTTTTAGCGATCCCGTTAGCGATATTGTTCAGTGTGGCATACCCTTAAGGACAGATGTTAATTACTGCCGGTCATACATCCATATATATACATATTTCACTACAATGGTGTTTGGAGATCTCCTTGGTCTTCATGGTGATGTTTGGAGATCTTCTTGGTCTTCATGGTGTTTGGAGATATCCTTGGTCTTCATAGTGATGTTTGGAGATCTTCTTGGTCTTCATGGTGATGTTTGGAGATCTTCTTGGTCTTCATGGTGATGTTTGGAGATCTCCTTGGTCTTCATAATGTTTGGAGATCTCTTTGGTCTTCATGGTGATGTTTGGAGATCTTCTTGGTCTTCATGGTGATGTTTGGAGATCTTCTTGGTCTTCATGGTGATGTTTGGAGATCTCCTTGGTCTTCATGGTGTTTTGGAGATCTCCTTGGTCTTCATGGTGATGTTTGGAGATCTTCTTGGCATTCATGGTGATGTTTGGAGATCTTCTTGGTCTTCATAGTGATGTTTGGAGATCTTCTTGGTCTTCATGGTGTTTGGAGATCTCCTTGGTCTTCATGGTGATGTTTGGTTAGTGGTGCCTCTTGCTAATGGTGTTGCCGCCTCTGTGGCCTTTCAGAAAAGGTAAAGTGTATGTACTGACAGACATGCGACACTTAGATTGCACACAGGTGGATGTCCTGTCACGAAGCATGGGGCTTATGAAGGGAATTGCTTGCACCAGGGGCTTCATAGCAAAAGGGGGTGAATACATATGCACATGCCAATATTTAGATATTTGATGCCATATCTTTCATTTTTGCCTACATTTTTGTCACTTCACCAACTTAGACTATTCAGTGCTGATCATCACACACATCGGATTACACAAATATTTAAACACAGGTTGTAATGTAACAAAATAGGTAAAAAGCCAAGGGGGTGAATAGTTTTGCAAGCCACTGTAAATACATAAGTCTGATCCTCAAGTCTATGCAGAGAATCCTCGAAGTTAACATGCAAGTTTTTAGTGACAGGAATGATTGCTCACCTCAGATCACTAATGCTCTGTGATATCCCACCGCTGCCACCAGTTTGTCAGAGAACGCAATTCCGCTGCCCCAATCATCAGGACAGTTACGCGATTGACTGACAAGTGATGGACGAGGCCACTGCTGCTTCCATCGCTAGGCCGGTTATTGGGGGACTTCTAGTGAGCGTATGGTATATACACCTCCGATTCCACCACATGGAATATATACGTACAGTATATACAGGTGAAACCAGAAGTTTCCATCCACTATATAAAGACGCATCTTCCTGTTTTTCTCAATATCTGACATGAAATCGGAATAACCCTTTCCCGTTTTAGGACAATTAGGATTACCGTAATTATTAATATTTGCCAAATGCCAGAATGAGGGAGAGAGAATGTTTTCAGGCATTTTTATTACTTTCATTAGTATTTGGTACCATTGCCCTTACACTGAATGACTTGGGTCAGACGTCTGGGATCTCCTTCCACGAGCTTCTCACAATAGTTGGTCAGAATTTGGGCCCTTTCCCTCCTGATCACACTGGTGTACCTGATCCAGGTTTGTAGGTCGCCTTGCTCGCACCGGCCTTTTCAGTTTTGCCCATACATTTTCCATAGGATTGAGATCAGGGCTTTGTGATGGCTGCTACAAAACATTGACTTTGTTATCCTGAAGCCACTTTGTTCCCATTTTGGCAGTATGCTTCGGGTCATTGTCCATTTGGACCCATTTCCGCCCAAGCTTTAATCTCCTGGCTGATGTCTTGAGCTGTTGCTTCAGTATTCCCATATAATCTTCTTTCCTCATGATGCAATCTATTTTGCAAAGTGTCCCAGTCCCTCCTGCAGCAAAACAACCCCACAACATGATGCTGCTTCCCCCATGTTTCACAGTGGGGATGGTGTTCTTAGGCTTCCAACCTTCTCCCTTTTTCTCCAAACGTAACAATGGTCATTATGCCCAAAAAGTTCAATGTTAGTATCATCAAACCACAGGACATCTCCAAAAATGAAGGTCTTGTTCGTGTCTGCATTTGCGAACATTAATCTGGCTTTTCTATGTTTCTTTTGGAGTAATGGCTTCTTCCTGGCAGAGCGGCCTTTCAGCCCATGTTGATACAGTACTTGTTTCACTGTGGATACTGACACAATCTTACCAGCTTCCACCATCATCTTCACAAGGTCTTTTGCTTTTGTCCTTGGGTTGATATACACATGTCGGACCAAAGCACGTTCATCTCTGGGACACAGTGTCGGGGGTCGAAACGACAAACACTCGTCCTTCAGTCACTCCAAATTAGATTATAAGCATGGGTTAACCGTTTAAAGAATGAGTCAGACAATAGGCTGGTTCAAACTTCAGATCATGCTTAGAGGGCTGTGTGCAGGCACCAATCTCAGCAAGGTTCTGAGCTTTATTTCTGAGAACATGAGATTACATACACAGGATGTCAGGGTGGAGTAAAAGGGTGGACGAGAGCAGGGAAGTAAGTTATAGATGTCCATATATGTACATGTCCAGCATCTGGCCATCTCTAATTGGTCCTTAGATCTTCTTCTAAGTCCTCCTTTCATCGTGTCATCCTTAAGTTTCGTTTCCTAAGAATCGATTCTAGTTTCCTTGCACATCACGTGGTTTCTCAGTTCAAGTTATTGAATAGTTGGTGTAGTACAGTGGTAGGACACAAGGTGGAGACAGACACCAGTGCATTTCTCGGAGACAGACACTAACTGGTACTGACGTCATCTTCTTAGCTGAATACTACTCATTCAAGGAAAACTTTGTGTTTTTTTTTAAATTGTAGTAAGTACATAAGCATATGGAAGTATAAGAAAACATATGAATATAAAGGTATAAAAATAGCATATAAAATATATATAGAATATAAAAGTAGAAAATTATATTTTACCTTGACAACAGAACCCGTCTCCTTCCTGAGCTGGACATTCCCATCGTGTTTGTCCTTGCGTATAATTGTTTGTACAAAAGAAAAACCAGAAGCTTCCAAACACATGACCTCCTCATATGGGCCGTCCAGAATTGTTTAAAGGCAGAGTAATCTTAGTGGATGTAAACTTTTGAGTTTGCAGTAAGTAATAAAAATGCCTTAAAACATTCTCTCTCTCATCATTCTGGTATTTGGCAAATAATAATTATGGTAATCCTACTTGTCCTAAAACGGAGGAAAGGTTTATTCTGATTTCATATCAGATATTGAGAAAAACATGCAGATAAATATTTATTTTTATATAGCGCTAACATATTCCGCAGCGCTTTACAGTTTGCACACATTATCGTCGCTGTCCCTGATGGAGCTCACAATCTAGATTCCCTATCTGTATGTTTTTTGGGGTGTGGGAGGAAACCGGAGAACCTGACGCAAACACGGGGAGAACATACAAACTCCTTGCAGATGTTGTCCTTGGTGGGATTCAAACCCAGGACTCCAGCGCTGGAAAGCTGCAGTGTTATCCACTGAGCCACCGTGCTGCCGAGTACAGACACGGTCAAGTACAGACTTTCCGGTTTAATTTCTGGATAAGAGCAGATTTTCCTTCTTCCCCCACCAAATGCAGATTCATGTTAGAATTAACCCACAAACATAAAAAAGGGCTTTATTTCCAGTCCTTCGGCAAAATAAAGGAACGTGATCACAATGCACTGAATACAAAAAGAAACAAACATTAGATACGTTCAGTGACAACGTACCGTACACTAAGAACAAAAGTCCAACAAAAAGTAAAATATACAGGATTAGAAAGGGTCACTGAACATTCGGTCCACCCTCCAGCACTGACAGCGGCGCAGATTCTTCTGGTCGCAGCAGTTCTGCTACAAATAAATAAAGCATTGAGCAAATACAAGACAAGGTGTTGGCCCGCAGTGACCAATACAGCGAGAAGAGGCAATGGTAATCTGCATTAAAAAACAAACATCTCTGTGGTTGCGATGGGTAACAATCCCAACTTTCTTATCCATGTGAACCCTATTGTCCAGCTATGAGGTATACAGAGGAGTGGTCACCACTCCAGGTCCACTGGGTACTGCACCTAGGATAATTAGTCGCCAGACGGGTCACTTGGATGTGTGCTGGCTATTGGGCACGCTGCAGTGAGGGAATTATAATTACTCCGAGCCGCAGCTGGGTAATACACTTATAAAACCCGCTCCGTCACCGCCAACGCCACCCCATAGGTCAACACTTTACACCCCTTCTTTATAGCTGCCACCAGCCACGGTTTACTTGGAACAATTTATCAAGAGGGTCCGTAGCAACCCCAAAACAGTAGCGTAGTGCTTCAGGCACGTGCAAATTCGTTTATAGAGCAGGAGAAACAAACTAATAAATTTATAGGTTTATTCCTTAAAAAGACAGGCAGTGCTTATACAATATAAAAAGATGGAACAAACTGAGACAATATCGTTATGTACAAATGCAGTTATAAAATAAAATAGGATTAAAGATGAAAATCACTCACATGGTAGTTATAGGCAAGACTGGCTGGGGGAGGAGCCACACGTCATAGTTCATTTGCAGATCTCTTAGTCAAGACGTCACAGCAAGGAATGAGAAAGGGGGGCTCGCCACAGGATTTATACCTGGGGCTGCTGACCTCACAAAAGGGGCTGGTTTTTCTGGCCACCTCCCAGGGACAGAAGTGTATGATTTGAGCTCTGAAATATCATAAGGTCCATCCCTCGTCCTGTGAGCCTAGCAGAATAACGGCAGACCTATCAATGATCTTACTTTAAAATGACAGTTCAAATGAGTCCAAACTTGGCTGAGCTAGTTCATGGGGAATCCGAGAATTCCATTTCTCGGGTTCTATTGGAGTTACGGGTTCACCAGTACCACGGGAACGATGCCCATGGACACAGGCTTCAAAACAGTAACTTTCGTGTTTCTGACGCAAATCCCCACCGTGTTATAACCAAAACAGAATGAAGTCTCCAAAATGGCTGCTATGGTAGGGACAGCACATGTTGCTGACAATGGGGACCCCTGCGGTGAAGCGGCAAAACTTCCAGCACTGGTAGCTCAGGTTACACTGAGCTTGACTGCAGGTTGGGAGGGGGAAGGGAAGCGTGAGCTGCAGAGAAAAGGAGGGAGGGTAACTTTGCCCTGTGCTTGCAAACGGTGGGGGTTGTAGTACTATGGGGAAAGTTCTGGAAACAGCACAAGAAATGAAGCTTGCAGTATCATCACAGCAGCCGTCGTGTGTGTGCACCGTTTCATCACATATTGGTGGCAGCGGTGGGATTTATAATTATCCCACTTCCACTTAGGAACTTGCAGCTCTCTGGCGCCCCCCTTACCCTCAGGTCAGTCAGGGAACTGCACCTAGGATAATTAGTCGCCAGACGGGTCACTTGGATGTGTGCTGGCTATTGGGCACGCTGCAGTGAGGGAATTATAATTACTCCGAGCCGCAGCTGGGTAATACACTTATAAAACCCGCTCCGTCACCGCCAACGCCACCCCATAGGTCAACACTTTACACCCCTTCTTTATAGCTGCCACCAGCCACGGTTTACTTGGAACAATTTATCAAGAGGGTCCGTAGCAACCCCAAAACAGTAGCGTAGTACTTCAGGCGCGTGCAAATTCGTTTATAGAGCAGGAGAAACAAACTAATAAATTTATAGGTTTATTCCTTAAAAAGACAGGCAGTGCTTATACAATATAAAAAGATGGAACAAACTGAGACAATATCGTTATGTACAAATGCAGTTATAAAATAAAATAGGATTAAAGATGAAAATCACTCACATGGTAGTTATAGGCAAGACTGGCTGGGGGAGGAGCCACACGTCATAGTTCATTTGCAGATCTCTTAGTCAAGACGTCACAGCAAGGAATGAGTAAGGGGGGCTCGCCACAGGATTTATACCTGGGGCTGCTGACCTCACAAAAGGGGCTGGTTTTTCTGGCCACCTCCCAGGGACAGAAGTGTATGATTTGAGCTCTGAAATATCATAAGGTCCATCCCTCGTCCTGTGAGCCTAGCAGAATAACGGCAGACCTATCAATGATCTTACTTTAAAATGACAGTTCAAATGAGTCCAAACTTGGCTGAGCTAGTTCATGGGGAATCCGAGAATTCCATTTCTCGGGTTCTGTTGGAGTTACGGGTTCACCAGTACCACGGGAACGATGCCCATGGACACAGGCTTCAAAACAGTAACTTTCGTGTTTCTGACGCAAATCCCCACCGTGTTATAACCAAAACAGAATGAAGTCTCCAAAATGGCTGCTATGGTAGGGACAGCACATGTTGCTGACAATGGGGACCCCTGCGGTGAAGCGGCAAAACTTCCAGCACTGGTAGCTCAGGTTACACTGAGCTTGACTGCAGGTTGGGAGGGGGAAGGGAAGCGTGAGCTGCAGAGAAAAGGAGGGAGGGGTAACTTTGCCCTGTGCTTGCAAACGGTGGGGGTTGTAGTACTATGGGGAAAGTTCTGGAAACAGCACAAGAAATGAAGCTTGCAGTATCATCACAGCAGCCGTCGTGTGTGTGCACCGTTTCATCACATATTGGTGGCAGCGGTGGGATTTATAATTATCCCACTTCCACTTAGGAACTTGCAGCTCTCTGGCGCCCCCCTTACCCTCAGGTCAGTCAGGGAACTGCACCTAGGATAATTAGTCGCCAGACGGGTCACTTGGATGTGTGCTGGCTATTGGGCACGCTGCAGTGAGGGAATTATAATTACTCCGAGCCGCAGCCGGGTAATACACTTATAAAACCCGCTCCGTCACCGCCAACGCCACCCCATAGGTCAACACTTTACACCCCTTCTTTATAGCTGCCACCAGCCACGGTTTACTTGGAACAATTTATCAAGAGGGTCCGTAGCAACCCCAAAACAGTAGCGTAGTACTTCAGGCGCGTGCAAATTCGTTTATAGAGCAGGAGAATCAAACTAATAATTTTATAGGTTTATTCCTTAAAAAACAGGCAGTGCTTATACAATATAAAAAGATGGAACAAACTGAGACAATATCGTTATGTACAAATGCAGTTATAAAATAAAATAGGATTAACAATGAAAATCACTCACATGGTTGTTAGATCATTTACAGGCAAGCCAGGCTGGGGGAAGGAGCCACACGTCATAGTTCATTTGCAGATCTCTTAGTCAAGACGTCACAGCAAGGACTGACAAGGGGGCTCACTGCCAGACTTATACCTGGGGCTGCTGACCTCACGAAAAGGGGAGGGTTTTTCTGGCCACCTCCCCGGGACAGAAGTGTATGATTTGAGCTCTGAAACATCATAAGGTCCATCCCTCGTCCTGTGAACCTAGCAGAATAACGGCAGACCTATCAATGATCTTACTTTAAAATGATGGTTCCAATGAGCCCAAACTTGGATGAACTAGTCCATAGGGGGATCCGAGAATTCCATTTCTCGGGTTCTGTTGGAGTTTGCAGTATCATCACAGTGAACCCTATTGTCCAGCTATGAGGTATACAGAGGAGTGGTCACCACTCCAGGTCCACTGGGTAGTCCCCAGTAAGGCACACCGTACAGTGGCTGTGAGAACCAGGGAAGGCGGGTGTGCCATTTAATCCGTTCTGCTGGTCTTTGAAATGTTTAATGCCTTCACGCACTGCCGATGTGAGGCCATCCACCCACAGGTAAACCACAGTGTTCGCCCCAATGTACCCTGCCAGGTCACTGAACTCCGGGCGGTTGGCAATCAGTTCTTCCTTTGTAGGAATATTAACTCCCATATAACAGGGATGTCTTATTGGTGGAGATGCCACTCTTATGTGGACCTCCTCAGCGCCATAATCCTTCAGCAGTTTAATAATTTGCGAAATGGTGTTTCCTCGCACAATGGAGTCATCAATCAGCACTATTCTTTTGCCAACAAAGTTGTCAGTCAGGACTCCAAACTTTTTGGCCATGCCAAGCCGCCGTAGCCTCATATTGGGCTGAATAAAAGTTCGACCGACATAATGATTTTTGCAGAGCACCTCCACATACTGAATGCAGCACTTCTCTGCATTGCCCAGAGCTGCGGGGGTTGCAGATTCTGGCATGGTGCTGACCAGGTCAGGCTCTACCGGGGCCTCAATAGCCAACTGTTGACCACATCGCCTTCTGACCGAATACACCATTTGTCCTTCAAATATGGAGTCCGGCCGCGCAAAGTAAACATACTCAAAGATACAGAAGGCAGATGGGTCTCTCTCTCGATATCTGGGTACTATATCCAAAGTCTGTACTCCGGCACGAGAGATTTTCACTATTTCCCCAGGTAAGACTTCACGGTAGTATTCTGCACCAATGGAGAGAAAGCTGCAGGATTCAGAAGACACCACCCATCCCTCCGTCTCTGATCGGTTCTTCGCTCAGATGTGTCTTTATATACAGTGGATGGAAATTTCTGGTTTCAACTGTGTATGTATATATACAGTTAGGTCCGTAAATATTTGGACAGAGACAACATTTATCTAATTTTGGTTCTAGACATTACCACAATGAATTTGAAACAAAACAAATCAGATGCAGTTGAAGTTCAGACTTTCAGCTTTCATTTGAGGGTATCCACATTAAAATTGGATGAAGGGTTTAGGAGTTTCAGCTCCTTAACATGTGCCACCCTGTTTTTAAAGGGACCAAAAGTAATTGGACAAATGACTCCAAGGCTATTTCATGGACAGGTGTGGGCAATCCCTTTGTTATGTCATTCTCAATTAAGCAGATGAAAGGGCCGGAGTTGATTTGAGGTGTGGTGTTTGCATTTGGAAGGTTTTGCTGTGAAGGAAACATGCGGTCACAGGAGCTCTCCATGCAGGTGAAACAAGTCATCCTTAAGCTGCAAGAACAGAAAAAAACCCATCCAAGAAATTGCTACAACATTAGAAGTGGCAAAATCTACAATTTGGTACATCCTGAGAAAGAAAGAAAGCACTGGTGAACTCATCAATCCAAAAAGACCTGGGCGCCCACGGAAGACAACAGTGGTGGATGATCGCCGCATACTTTCTTTGGTGAAGAAGAACCCGTTCACAACATCAACTGAAGTCCAGAACACTCTCAGTGAAGTAGGTGTATCTGTCTCTAAGTCAACAGTAAAGAGAAGACTCCATGAAAGTAAATACAAAGGGTTCACATCTAGATGCAAACCATTCATCAATTCCAAAAATAGACAGGCCAGAGTTAAATTTGCTGAAAAACACCTCCAGAAGCCAGCTCAGTTCTGGAAAAGTATTCTATGGACAGATGAGACAAAGATCAACCTGTACCAGAATGATGGGAAGCCAAAAGTTTGGAGAAGAAAGGGAACGGCACATGATCCAAGGCACACCACATCCTCTGTAAAACATGGTGGAGGCAACGTGATGGCATGGCCATGCATGGCTTTCAATGGCACTGGGTCACTTGTGTTTATTGATGACATAACAGCAGACAAGAGTAGCCGGATGAATTCTGAAGTGTACTGGGATATACTTTCAGCCCAGATTCAGCCAAATGCTGCAAACTTGATTGGACGGCGCTTCATAGTACAGATGGATAATGACCCCAAGCATACAGCCAAAGCTACACAGGAGTTCATGAGTGCAAAAAAGTGGAACATTCTTCAATGGCCAAGTCAATCACCAGACCTTAACCCAATTGAGCATGCATTTCACTTGCTCAAATCCAGACTTAAGAGGGAAAGACCCACAAACAAGCAAGACCTGAAGGCTGCGGCTGTAAAGGCCTGGCAAAGCATTAAGAAGGAGGAAACCCAGCGTTTGGTGATGTCCATGGGTTCCAGACTTAAGGCAGTGATTGCCTCCAAAGGATTCGCCACAAAATATTGAAAATAAAAATATTTTGTTTGGGTTATGTTTATTTGTCCAATTACTTTTGACCTCCTAAAATGTGGAGTGTTTGTAAAGAAATGTGTACAATTCCTACATTTTCTAACACATATTTTTGTTCCACCCTTCAAATTAAACGTTACAATCTGCACTTGAATTCTGTTGTAGAGGTTTCATTTCAAATCCAATGTGGTGGCATGCAGAGCCCAACTCGCGAAAATTGTGTCACTGTCCAAATATTTCTGGCCCTGACTGTATATATATATATATATATATATATATATATATATACACTGCTCTAATAAATAAAGGGAACACTTAAACAACAGAATATAACTCCAAGTAAATGAAACTTCTGTGAAATCAAACTGTCCACATAGGAAGCAACACTGATTGACAATCAATTTCACATGCTGTTGTGCAAATGGAATAGACAACAGATGGAAATTATTGGCAATTATCAGGACACACTCAATAAAGGAGAGGTTCTGCAGGTGGGGATCACAGACCACATCTCAGTACCAATGCTTTCTGGCTGATGTTTTGGTCACTTTTGAATGTTGGTTGTGCTGTCACACTCGTGGTAGCATGAGACGGACTCTACAACCCACACAAGTGGCTCCGGTAGTGCAGCTCATCCAGGATGTAACATCAATGCGAGCTGTGGCAAGAAGGTTTGCTGTGTCTGTCAGCGTAGTGCCCTTTTCTTCTTTGCTTGCTGGTAGTGCCTCATCCTTAGATGTGCCATCTTCGTCCTCCACAAGGCCTTGGTATCGGTTTCTCAGTTGTGTGGTTGGTGATGTCTCCATGGTCCTCTTGCTTCTTTTGGTCACATGCTTCCACTTCGTCAATGCCCACCACAGAGATTGGGTGAAATTACTTGCCTGGGCTGAGTTCTCGTGCAACAATCATGTTGGTGAAGCCTCGGGAGAATCTCCTTTCTACATTGTGTTCGGTCGGCAACCCAAGGGTCTCCTTCGGGAGACGGTTCCTTCTGATGTCCCTGTGGCAGATGTCATCTCCAAGGATTTTATAAAGTTGTGGGAGGACACCAAAGCCACTTTAGAAGCATCCTCCGCCCGTATGAAGAGATATGCAGACAAAAGGCGCCTGGGCCCACCGTGCTTCCGCCCCGGAGACAAGGTATGGCTCTTGTCCAGGTAAGTCTGGCTGAAGTTTCCCTCTTCCAAATGGGTCCTCATTTTATCGGGCCTTTCGAACTGCTGAAGCGGATCATCGAAGTCTCCTATAAACTGAAATTGCCTCCATCATTACGGATTCCGAATTCCTTCCATGTATCTCTGCTGAAGCCGGTCATCCTGAGCCCCTTCTTCAAGGATCCCAGTACCACACCCGTGCCAGCGGCCTTGGATGATGTTTTTGAGTGGAGAACATCTTGGCCATGAAGAAGGTGAGAGGCAAGACCTTCGTCCTTGTCGACTGGAAGGGATTTTGTCCTGAAGAGAGATCCTGGGAGCCAAAGGAGAATATTCACGCTCCGATTCTCCTCCTGAACTTCAATGGCCTGAAAAGGAGGGGACATAAAGGGGGGTACTGTTAGCACCATGCCGGGTCCCTGTTCTGACGGGCATGGTCTCCAGTGTGTCACTTCACTCACCCGCGCTGCGGTCGGTTCTTCCCTTCCCCATGCTCTGCATGCTTCCAGCCGAGCTTCCAGATGGGCCTCCAGCCATGTCCTTAGAGCACGCGTGCATTCCCGCCCTCTTAAAGGGCCAGCACATGCACTTGCTATTTCCTCCCCAGCAAATGGCTGTGGGGCATTATGTATATATTGCTTCCTCCCCACTGGGGAGGTACCTGAGCAAGCTTCCTGTTCCGCAGTCTAAGTTGTGTAAGGTTGCGTACCAGTCCCTGCTGCTGGAGCAGATTCTGCTTGCTGCACTCTGATGCAGATTCTGCATGCTGCACTCTTTTGCAGATACTGCCTGCTGCTGGGGCAGATCCTGCTTGCTGCACTCTGATGCAGACCCTGTCGGCTGCTGGAGCAGATCCTGCTTGCTGCACTCTGGTGCAGATTCTGCCTGCTGCACTCTGATGCAGACCCTGTCTGCTGCATTCTGATATGAACTCTGCCTGCTGCACTCTGATACAAACTCTGCCTGCTGCACTCTGATATGTCCTACTGGGTCCAGCTGCTGTGCATCCGTTGGTCTGTCCTGGAGTGGCACCTGGTGTTCATTAGGAGCCAAGTCTAACCTCACCATCAGTGGCTTTAGTGAACAGTCCGGTGCCTGCTTAGTCATGCCCCTCCAGGCTCTCCACAGTCCATGGCACAGTGTGTAACAACCCTGCCGGCATCACTGCACGGCCTCCCATCCCCCACCTGCCTTACACACCAGTTTACTCACTACTCTGGGCCATGCTGTGAGTTCTGTCTTCTGCCGGCTTCATGCTGTGTGCCTCATGTCTCACCGCATCCAGCGGCCCTGCTTTGCTCGCCTACCTGCGGTTCTACTCTGCACTTGCTCTGCTCGCCACACGCAGCGGCTCTGCTTGACTCCACCTACCTAGTGGCTCTGCTCTGCTTGCCGCGCCTAGCGGCCCTGCTCTGCTTGCCGCACCCTGCAGTTCTGCCTTGCTCCGCTCCTTGCGGTTCTGCCTTGCTCCGCTCCTCGCGGTTCTGCCTTGCTCCACAACCTGCGGCTCTGCTCAGTCTCAGCCATGCCCGCCTGCCAGTGTCTCAGTCATGCCCGCCTGCCTGCCAGAGTGTCAGCCGCGTCCGCTTGCCTGCCAGAGTACCAGCCGTGCCTTCTACTCACCAGAGTACCAGCTGTGCCCACCTGCCTATCTGCCAGTCATGTCCGTCGCCCGCACCTGTCCTAGTGTTCCGCTCCACAGTGGGATCAGCCACCACAACTAGACACCACCCTGGAGTGGTACCTGACAGCTGCCTGCCGCACAAGCCTGACCTCACCACTAGAGGCTCCAGTGAACACCAAGGTAGCTGCTTAGTCACGGCCCTTCCAGGATAGTCTGGTTTGTGGCACAGTGGGGCCACAACCCCCACGCTCGCGCCAACCAGTCAGGGCGCGAGCGTAACACAGTGGTTCCACAAACTTCCACATTCTTCCCCTTATTTGTGAGGGTGGACTGAAGGACACTGGGTAAATCTAAAAATAGGTTACATGCCTCTATATAAAGAGACTGAGAGCGACACAGCTGGACATTCTGCAAAAGATCCAAAGAATCAGAGACAGGACAGCAGCCATTTTACATCATGGCTCCATCACGAGGGACACGGATCTATTATGCTACCTGTATAAAAGACACCTGTCCACACAATCAATCACACTCCAACCTCTCCACCATGGCCAAGACCAAAGAGCTGTCTAAGGACACCAGAGACAAAATTGCAGACCTGCCCAAGGCTGGGATGGGCTACAGAACAATAGGCAAGCAGCTTGGACAGAAGGCAACAGCTGATGGCGCAATTATTAGAAAATGGAGGAAACACAAGATGACTATCAATCTTCTTCAGTCTGGGACTCCATGCAAGATCTCACATCGTAGGGTAAGAATGATTTTGGGAAAGGTCAGGAAGCAGCCCAGCTGGGACCACATTCTCCAATATTACCATTAGTAGCACACCACGATATCATGGATTAAAATCCTGCAGGCCACGCAAGATCCACCTGCTCACGCCAGCACATGTCCAGGCCCATTTGAAGTTCGCCATTGACCATCTGGATGATCCAGAGGAGGCATGGGAGAAGGTCATATGGTAAGATGAGACCAATATAGAACTTTTTGGTATCAACTCCACTCTCCGTGTTTGGAGGAAAAAGGATGAGTACAATCCCAAGAACACCATCCCAACCGTGAAGCATGGTGGGGGACACATCATACTTTGGGGATGATTTTCTGCAAAGGGGACAGCATGACTGCACCATATTGAAGGGACGATAGATGAGGTCTTGTATCGTGGGATTTTGGCCAACAACCTCCTTACCTCAGTAAGAGCATTGAAGATGGTTCTTGTCTGGGTTTTCCAGCATGACAATGACCTGAAACACACAGCCAGGGCAACTAAGGAGTGGCTCCGTAAGAAGCATTTCATGGTCCTGGTGTAGCCTAGCCAGTCTCCAGCCTTGAACCCAATAGAAAATCTTTGGAGGGAGATGAAACTCAGTGTTGCCCAGTGACAGCCCCGAAACCTGAAAGATCTGGAGAAGATCTGTGTGGAGGAGGGGGCCAAAATCCCTGCACCATGTGTGCAAACCTGGTCAAGAACCACAGGAAACCTCTGATGTCTGTAATTGCAAACAAAGGTTTCTGGATCAAATATTAAGTTCTGTTTTTCTATTGTATCAAATACTTTTTTTATGCAATAAATACAAATGATGTAACAATCCTACAGTGTGATTTCCTGTATTTTATCTTTAGATTCTGTCTCTCACAGGTGAAGTGGCCTACGACAAAAATTATAGACCCCTCCATTCTTTGTAGGTGGGAAGGAAAACTTGCTAAATCGGCAGAGTATCAAATACTTTTTTTCTCCACTGTGCATGTGTATAGATAGGGATAACTAAAGAAAAGTACCAAACCTGATGTCACTGAAATGTCTCAGAGCCTAGCGGTGGGAGGTTGTCCTTAGGGAAACGGACAGAACTACAGCAAGATGAACCTTCCAGGACTGACAAAATAAAAAGACCTAGATTATGCTTTTTATTAGATCAAGGCTACGACCTTGCTGAGCTCATATGCTCCTTGGCTGGGAGGCATTCAGCATTAGACTGCACCTGCAAGATGGCTTTCAGTCCATAGCTGGGTGGCATCTTGTTTAAAAGGCAACCTCACTAATAGGGAGGCGCCGTGCACTATAGTGAATCACTACTGAGTGAGGTTATCTCCTAATGAGTTGTGAGTTCCCCTGGTCCTTGTGCGACCAGTCCTGAACCCAAAATACCTGGTCCTAGTGCGGCCAGTCCTGAACCCAAAATACCTGGTCCTAGTGCGGCCAGTCCTGAACCCAAAATACCTGGGCCTAGTGCGGCCAGTCCTGAACCCAAAGTCCCTGGGCCTAGTGGGGCCAGTTCTGAACCCAAAGTCCCTGGGCCTAGTGGGGCCAGTCCTGAACCCGAAGTCCCTGGGCCTAGTGCGGCCAGTCCTGAACCCAAAGTCCCTGGGCCTAGTGGGGCCAGTCCTGAACCCGAAGTCCCTGGGCCTAGTGCGGCCAGTCCTGAACCCAAAGTCCCTGGGCCTAGTGGGGCCAGTCCTGAACCCAAAATACCTGGTCCTAGTGCGGCCAGTC
Organism: Oophaga sylvatica; assembly: GCA_033576555.1. Taxonomy (NCBI): domain Eukaryota; kingdom Metazoa; phylum Chordata; class Amphibia; order Anura; family Dendrobatidae; genus Oophaga; species Oophaga sylvatica. The sequence goes on along the minus strand of JARQOD010000425.1, from coordinate 66,147 downwards.
CTGAACCCGAAGTCCCTGGGCCTAGTGCGGCCAGTCCTGAACCCAAAGTCCCTGGGCCTAGTGGGGCCAGTCCTGAACCCAAAATACCTGGTCCTAGTGCGGCCAGACCTGAACCCAAAATACCTGGGCCTAGTGCGGCCAGTCCTGAACCCAAAGTCCCTGGGCTTAGTGCGGCCAGTCCTGAACCCAAAGTCCCTGGGCCTAGTGTGGCCAGTCCTGAACCCGAAGTCCCTGGGCCTAGTGTGGCCAGTCCTGAACCCGAAGTCCCTGGGCCTAGTGTGGCCAGTCCTGAACCTGAAGTCCCTGGGCCTAGTGTGGCCAGTCCTGAACCCGAAGTCCCTGGGCCTAGTGCGGCCAGTCCTGAACCTGAAGTCCCTGGGCCTAATGTGGCCAGTCCTGAACCCGAAGTCCCTGGGCCTAGTGTGGCCAGTCATGAACCTGAAGTCCCTGGGCCTAGTGCGGCCAGTCCTGAACGTGAAGTCCCTAGGCCTAGTGTGGCCAGTCCTGAACCCGAAGTTCCTGGGCCTAGTGTGGCCAGTCCTGAACTCGAAGTCCCTAGGCCTAGTGTGGCCAGTCCTAAATGTGACGGGTTATGTGACAAGAGTAGGAAGAGACACCAGGCCGATAAACAATCCAACAAGATTTATTGGAACAGGGAACTGGGACAACACAAATGAAAGTAATACTGCAGCGACCGTAATTAGTCCACAATAAGCCCACAATGAGTCCACACAAAGTGAGCAGATCCGGGGGGCCACCCGGCAATCTGACACCAGGAAAATAGAAATAGTCCTTGGGTGAATTCAATGGATCCAGCAGATGAAGGACACAACACTGTCCCACGTGGCAGCTTCTAACAATCCACACGGTTACCGGGATCTCGCCTCAGCATAAGATCCCAGCCCTTTACAGGTCACCACACAACTGACTCAGCCAACACATGAGTCTATTGTCCTGTGTCCTGGGATCAGCCCACAGATGGGGGAGGTTCATACCAACTTTTAACATGTGGCTACATTCAGAAGCTTCCAGAAGCTACCGGCTCCATTCTATCTTACAAGTTTGTGTATTGGATGAGTCCCATGCTGAGAAGAACAAAAACAGAATCCCTCACTAGATACAGTACAAGTGAGGTGGACCTAGGCCTGATTACATTACAGTCCAGGAACACAGGCCGGGGGAGGGACATGCTGTTACAACCCCTTTCCCCCTCAATTTGTGTACGGACTAGTGACCTCTACTGGTTACTGGTCAAGTACACGTGGTTATGGCTGACCCGACTCATGGTTCCTCCTGCCTGGACAATCCATCTGCATTTTGGTGTTGGCTGCCTCTTCTATATTGTATTGAAAAGTTATAGGGTTGAAGAGCCAGGCTCCATCATAGTAAGCGTCCATTGTCCCCAGAGACTGTTCAACCAAGTGAGTGGATTGTGATCAGTAATCACAGTGAATTCTCATCCATACAGATATGGCCTTAGTTTCCTGAGGGCCCACACTATAGCCAGACATTACTTTTCAACGGTTGCATAGGCCACTTCTCGGTCCAGCAGTTTCCTGCTGAGGTAGGCGACGGGGTGCTCCTCCCCAGCTGCATTCACCTGGCTGAGTACAGCCCCCAGTCCATAAGAAGAGGCATCCATCTGCACAATAAACCTCCTCTTGTAGTCTGGAGCAGCCAGAACAGGGTCACAGACCAGGGCGTACTTCAGTCGATTAAAAGCCTCATCACAGGCTGGAGTCCAGGTCACCACCTGGGGCATTGTTTTCCTGGTGAGGTCTGTAAGAGGCTTGGCCACAGTGCTGAAATGAGAAACAAAACAAACTTTCGTAATACTGGCAGTGCCCAAAAAAGCCATAACTTGTTTCTTGGTTTGGGGTACAGGCCAATCTCTAATAGCCTGGATTTTGGCAGGTTCAGGACGTAGCTTCCCTCCTCCTACTCTATGCCCTAGGTACTGGACTTCACCCATCCCCAATTGGCATTTATCAGGTCGAATGGTCAGGCCTGCTGCAAGAATCCAGTCAAGAACAACTTCTATGTGGTTCATGTGTTCCTCCGTCTGGCTGAAAATGGCAATATCATCCAAATAGGCACAAGCAAAATCGCCACATCCCTGGAGTATCTGGTCTACCATTCTCTGAAAGGTTTCAGAGGCATTCTTCATTCCGAAAGGCATGTTTAGAAATTCATACAGACCAAAGGGAGTTATAAAGGCTTACCTTTCCCCCCCACCCTCCGTTAGAGGGATTTGTCAATATCCCTTACTGAGATCCAAGGTAGTGACATATTGGGCCCCAGCTAGCTGGTCTAGAAGTTCATAAATACGGGCATTGGGTAAGGATCACTAATGGTATGGTCATTTAGTCGTCTGTAGTCCACACAAAATCGAGTACTCCCATCTTACTTGGGTACTAACACCACAGGGGAGGCCCAAAGGCTATAGGAGGCTGTTATGAATGTGCTGGAGATGGTTTCTGAGCAGAGGCTCCCTCTGGTGATTGCAGACAGTACTGAACCTCACAGCGAGGAATGGCAATCTGGGATCATGGACTGGACTGATATAAGGGAGGTTCCCTCCCATGATGGTCGCCGGTGATCAATTGTTCTTGTCTCAATTGTGGTTCCTGGTTCATTTGGAAGTTTGCTGAGTCTTGCCTCTTCTTCTGCTTTCAGATAAGATATTTTCTGCTTTTATTTTTGTGCTTGCTTTTTGCATAGTTCCCTGCACTTCTGTGGAGGTCAGCCGGGTGTCATGGGTGCATCGCCATGAAGATCGTCGCGATTGCACATTCTGACTTCTCACAGCTGAGCTGCTGTTTCTTTGTTTTTTGGTAATGAGAGAGTTAATTTTTCCTAGCTCTTTGCTAAGGCTAGGTGCAGCCTCGCCCAGCTGCTTTTGATTATGTTCTAATTAGTTTCCTTTATATTTCTGCCAGTCTGGGTGTTAGACGCCGGTGAAAGCATTCATGTAGTTTAGCAGACTGGATCGGTTCTGAGAATATTTAAGCTAAGAGCTCCTTAGTTGTTTTTACTCTTACAGCTTATAGTTTTTCTCTGAGACCTTAGGTGTTCCTACTGTGTGTGAGTGTTGTATGTAAGACTTTATTTACTTTATTTCTTGTCTTTGTTGTTTGTCTTTCTGTTCATTAACCGTTACCTGTTCATTCCCTTTGGTGGTATTCAGGGTCCTTCTTAGGACTAGAATACAGTTGGCAGGGATTGATAGGAGACAGGGTTTACGCTGGTGGCCTGGACCTCTGTACCTTTAACAGTACCTCCAGGTAGAGGGATTAGTTAGGACCCCAGTTCAGGGTCAGCTTAGACCCCGGTCACCCTCTAGCCGGAGACAGGTATAACGGATTCCGTTTTGACCCTCTGGACATTCTGTCAGGTAAATCTATGTTATCATATATCTATGCGCATGTTATATAGTATGTTGCCCTTTTGATATAGATTACTGACATCAATATATATATCTGCTATACAGCGTGACATTTTCACCGGCCCAACTAAAGATTCTCCCCAGCTGTCATGGATCCAGTAGCCCAGCTGGCCCGGCAGTTGCAGGGGTTGTCCATGGAATTTGCAGACATTAAGTCCAAGGTTTTGTCCCTCCCGGAGCAAACCAGATCTGAACCTAAGGTTGCTCTCCCGGACAGGTTCACTGGTGGGCGGGACAAATTTTTTACTTTCCGGGAGGCATGTAAATTGTACTTTCGGCTGCGGCCTCGGTCATCTGGGAGTGAAGAGCAGAGGGTGGGAATTGTTATCTGGCTCTTACAAGGGACCCTCAATCTTGGGCGTTCTCTATTCCTCCAGGCTCCCCAGATCTCCAGTCAGTGGATCGATTTTTTACTGCCCTGGGTCTGGTATATGATGATCCGGATCGAGTCTCCCTTGCTGAAACAAGGTTACGTAAAATACGGCAAGGAAATCGTCCAGTGGAGGAATATTCTTCTGAGTTCCGTAGATGGGCAACAGATACTCAGTGGAATGACCCAGCTCTTAGGAGCCAGTTTTGTCAAGGGTTGTCTGATAAATTAAAAGATGTGTTGGCTCAGTATGATTCTCCTCCATCACTGGAGGCTGCTATGGCCCTCGCTATTCGCATTGATAGACGACTTCGGGGAAGACGCGAGGTAACTCCGCCCCCCATGATGACTCCACCTACTACTAAAGTCCCTTATACTGAGGTTCCCCTGGTCTGTTCTGAGGAACCCATGCAGTTGGGAGGGACATCATTTTGTAGGAGGGAATCGGCGGTGCGCCGCAAGACTAGAAGGTGTTTCTTTTGCGGGAGAGAGGGACATTTTGTTGGGGGGTGTCCATCCCGGACCTCTTTGTGCCAAGGAGTTAACCTGGGAGTGTGTTTTTCGTCCCCAAATCCCTCTCAGTTTCTCGTGCCTGCGGAGGTGGTGATTGGTACTAGAACTGAGAGGATTTCTGTTTTTCTTGATAGTGGGTCCGGGGCTAATTTGGTGGACGCTCGGTTTGCCCAGGTGCATGGTATGCAACTGAGTGTATTGGCCAAACCGGTCCCTATACTCTCTATTGATTCTAGACCTCTTGGTCAAGGTAGCTTGGTACAAGCTGTTCATAACATAGATCTTCGAGTAGGGGCAATACATAAAGAGCAATTGTCTTGTTATGTGTTGGAGGGTCTACCTACTCCTATTGTGTTGGGACTTCCTTGGTTGGCTAAACATAACCCAGTGATTGATTGGCAATCCAGAAAGATAAGCCAGTGGGGTGAATTTTGCAAGAATAACTGCATGAGCACGGTCATCGGTGCGGTTGTGCCTAGGACTTTGTCTCCTTTTCTGGAGGACTTTGGGGAGATGTTCTCAGAGGAGGGGTGTAAAGAGTTTCCTCCTTATCGCGCATATGACTGCTCAATAAAGTTGCTTCCTGATGCCTTATCTCGTACTTTCCCAAGGGCCGGGAAGACGGATGATCCGGTTCCTATTCCTCAGGAGGGAGTTGTAGTGTCAGCTGTATGCTCTGAGCTTGAGGGGGAGGTATTGGGGGCTCAGGGGGACGCCCCTGTGGGACTTCCAGGGAGACTGATAGTTCCAGATCGCTTAAGACTGAAGGTTACGGGGAACCGTTACAAACGGATGGCTGATAGGAGGAGAGTTTCTGGTCTAGATCTGAAGGTGAACGATCTGGTTTGGTTGTCTACCAGGAATATAAAACGTAAAGTTTCCTCCTGGAGGTTGGGTCCCAGATTCATCGGGCCGTACAGGATCAGTTCCATAATTAATCCTGTGGCATTTCGTCTGGACCTCCCTCCTACGTTCAAAAATTCATAATGTGTTTCACAAGTCATTACTTAAAAAGTATGTGGCACCAGTCATACCGTCACCTCTACGCCTCCTTCAGTGGTGGTCAATGATAACGTGGAAATTCATGGGTCAAAATCATTGACTCACGTCTCAGTCGCCGATCCCTTCAGTACTTAGTTCAGTGGAGGGGGTATTGTCCTGAGGAGGGGACGTGGGTCCCTGCGTCTGATGTTAACGCAGATCGATTGGTTCGGACCTTTCACACAACTCACCCGGACAGACCTGGTCATGAGGGTCCGGAGGCCCCTCGTAGAAGGGGGGGTACTGTCATGGGTGCATCGCCATGAAGATCGTCGCGATTGCACATTCTGACTTCTCACAGCTGAGCTGCTGTTTCTTTGTTTTTTGGTAATGAGAGAGTTAATTTTTCCTAGCTCTTTGCTAAGGCTAGGTGCAGCCTCGCCCGGCTGCTTTTGATTATGTTCTAATTAGTTTCCTTTATATTTCTGCCAGTCTGTGTGTTAGATGCCGGTGAAAGCATTCATGTAGTCTAGCAGACTGGATCGGTTCTGAGAATATTTAAGCTAATAGCTCCTTAGTTGTTTTTACTCTTACAGCTTATAGTTTTTCTCTGAGACCTTAGGTGTTCCTACTGTGTGTGAGTGTTGTATGTAAGACTTTATTTACTTTATTTCTTGTCTTTGTTGTTTGTCTTTCTGTTCATTAACCGTTACCTGTTCATTCCCTTTGGTGGTATTCAGGGTCCTTCTTAGGACTAGAATACAGTTGGCAGGGATTGATAGGAGACAGGGTTTACGCTGGTGGCCTGGACCTCTGTACCTTTAACAGTACCTCCAGGTAGAGGGATTAGTTAGGACCCCAGTTCAGGGTCAGCTTAGACCCCGGTCACCCTCTAGCCGGAGACAGCGTATAACGGATTCCGTTTTGACCCTCTGGACATTCTGTCAGGTAAATCTATGTTATCATATATCTATGCACATGTTATATAGTATGTTGCCCTTTTGATATAGATTACTGACATCACATATATATATCTGCTATACAGCGTGACACCGGGTCCCCTTCGGGGGGCCTGTGCTCCTCTCAGTTTATCTGAAGCCACTGTTATTTGTTCATTTGCTTTTTCCTATTTTTTCAGTGGCTGCGGCTTAGTTTTGTTACACCAGAGATCTGATTTAGGTGGTAGAGATCGTCTGATCTCATGTGTTTTTTGCAATCAGAAGAGTTGGTATTTTTTAGGGGTTTTTTTGGATCGCAGTAAGAATCCTTTCCTGTACTTTTCTGTTTAGACAGTTTGGGCCCCAGCGTTTGCTCATTCTATTTTCTGTCTGTGTCCGTGCTTCTTCTTGTCTAACCGCCATTACATGTTTGGGGGCTTCCTATTTTCTTTGGTGATCTGCTCCGGGGCAGATAGCTTTCATCTTTCTGCCTTTAGGTGTAGTTAACTCTCAGGCTGTGACGAGGCGTCTAGGATCAACGTAGGAACGCTCCACGGCTACCTCTAGTTGTGTGGTTAGTTCAGGTTACTGCAATCCAATAGGTTCCAGCCTCTCTGGTGTATTACTGTTTTTGCTTTTTCTCTCTCAGCTACCTAAACATAACAGTATCACCGGCCAAGCTAAAATTATATGGTACTCACAGAAGGGAAAAATAGTGTGGAAGGAAAAAAAAAAAGTTCAGAGTTGTCAGAGATTTTTTTTTTTTCTGTTTGTTGCATTTTTTCCCTCTTTTTCTCTGGGTGCTGAGGATTTTTTTGTCTCTCAATGGAGTTTGCACAGTTGTCTGGCCGTGTGGATCAGCTTGCCACTGATGTTCGGAGTATTGCTACCTATCTTGCTAGGTTGCCGGTTGTGGAACCTAGGATTCCCATGCCAGATTGTTTTTGGGGGATCGGGCTAAATTTCAGAATTTCAAAAATAACTGTAAGTTGTTTTTTGCCTTGAAGCCTAAGTCCTCAAATTGTCATCTCTCTCCTGCGCGGCGACCCTCAGGATTGGGCTTTTTCCCTGACACCTGGGGATCCTTGTTATGAATGTGCTAGAGATGGTTTCTGAGCAGAGGCTCCCTCTGGTGGTTACAGACAGTACTGAACCTTTCAGCGAGGAATGGCAATCTGGGTTCACTGACTGGTCTGATATAAGGGAGGTTCCCTCCCATGATGGTTGCCGGTGATCAATTGTTCTTGTCTCAATTGTGGTTCCTGGTTCATTTGGAAGTTTGCTGAGTCTTGCCTGCATCTTCTGCTATCAGATAAGATATTTTCTGCTTTTATTTTTGTGCTTGCTTTTTGCATTGTTCCCTGCACTTCTGTGGAGGTCAGCCAGGTCCACTCCGGGGGGCTTGTGCTCCTCTGAGTTTATCTGAAGCCACTGTTATTTGTTCATTTTCTTTTTCCTGTTTTTTCAGTGGCTGCAGCTTGGTTTTGTTCACACTGAGATCTGATTTAGTGGGTGGCGAGATCGTGTGATCTCAGTATTTTTGTAATCAGAATTGTTGGATTTTTGTAGGGTTTTCTGGGTTGCAGAAAGTAATCTCTCCTGTCCTATCCTATTTAGTCAGCTTGTGGCCCCAGCGTTTGCTCATTCTATTTTCTGTCTGTGTTCGTGCTTTCTTCTTGTCTAACCGCCATTACATGTTTGGGGGCTTCCTATTTTCTTTGGGGACCTGCTCCGGGGCAGATAGCTTTCATCTTTCTGCCTTTAGGTGTGGTTATCTCTCAGGCTGTGACGAGGCATCTAGGAACAACGTAGGAACGCTCCATGGCTACCTCTAGTTGTGTGGTTAGTTTAGGAATCTGCAACCCATTAGTTACCAACATCTCAGGTGTTCGGCTGCCCGGCAGTTGTTCCTGTCCTCCTCAGCTACCTAACATAACAGTATCACCGGCCAAACTGAAAATTATATGGTACTCACAGAAGGGAAAAATAGTGTGGAAAGAAAAAAAAAAGTTGTTAGAGTTGTCAGAGATTTTTTTTTTCTGGTTGTTGCATTTTTTCCCCTCTTTTTCTCTGGGTGCTGAGGAGGATTTTTTTTTCTCTCTCTCAATGGAGTTTGCACAGTTGTCTGGCTGTGTGGATCAGCTTGCCACTGAAGTTCGGAGTTTTGCTACCTATCTTGCAGGGTTGCCTGTTGTGGAACCTAGGATTCCCATGCCAGATTTGTTTTTGGGGGATCGGGCTAAATTTCAGAATTTCAAAAATAAGTGTAAGTTGTTTTTTCCCTTAAGGTCTTAGTCCTCAGGTAACGTAGCACAGCAGGTTCAAATTGTCATCTCTCTCCTGCGCGGCGATCCTCAGTATTGGGCTTTTTCCCTGACACCTGGGGATCCTGTTTTGAATGATATTGATGCATTTTTTCTGGCTCTGGGGTTATTGTATGAACCTAATGTCACTGATCAAGCTGAAAAGACCTTGTTGGCATTAAATCAGGGTCTTGAAGACGCTGAGTTGTACTGTGAGAAATTCCGAAAGTGGGCAGTCCTGACCAAATGGAATGATGATGCTTTGGCAGCCCTTTTTCGGAAGGGTCTGTCAAGGAATGTAAAGGATGTTATGGTGGGATTCCCTGCTCCCTCTGGTCTCAATGATTCTATGTCATTGGCTATTCAAATTGACAGACGTTTGCGTGAGCGCAGAGGTATGCGTGAGATAGTGTTGCCTTGTGAGCCAGCTTCTGAGCCCATGCAGTGTGATAGAGTGACTTCTGGGGCACAGCGTCATGAGTTTCAAAAGCGCAATGGGTTATGTTTCTATGTGGTGACGCCTCTCATGCTATTTCAGTCTGCCCTAAGCGGGGAAGACGTTTTGCACGCTCAGTTGTCTTGGGTAGTGTTCAGACTAAATTTCTGTTGACTGTTACCCTCATTTGCTCCCTGTCCACATTTTCGGCTCAGGCTTTTGTTGATTCAGGAGCAGCTATTAACCTGATGGATTTTGACTTTGCCAAACGTTGTGGGTTTCCCATGATACCCCTGCGGAAGTCTATTCCCCTACTGGGCATTGATTCTACCCCTTTGGCGGAGAATAAACCCCAGTTTTCTACTCAGGTGATAGTGAGGGTTGAACCAGATCATCAGGAGAGTTGCAAATTTCTGGTGCTGTATAATCTGCATGACATTATTGTACTAGGTTTCCCTTGGTTACAGTCTCATAATCCTGTTTTGGATTGGAAATCTGTGTCTGTGACCAGTTGGGGCTGCCAATGTGTTAATGCCGACACTCCTGTTTTCTCTGCCTCTCCCCAGTCTCAGGATGTTCCTGACTTTTTGACTGATTTTTCGGATGTATTTAGTGAAAGTAAATCTGCATCCTTGCCCCCTCACAGGAGCTATGATTGCGCTATTGAATTAGTGCCTGGTAGTAAATTCCCTAAAGGTCGCCTTTTTAACTTGTCTGTACCTGAACACGATGCTATGCGATCTTATATCAAGGAGTCATTGGAGAAGGGTCATATCAGACCATCCTCTTCACCCTTGGGCGCCGTTTTTTTCTTTGTGGCCAAAAAGGATGGTTCATTGAGGCCGTGTATTGATTATCGTCTCTTGAATAAGATCACTGTGAAGTATCAATATCCGTTACCCTTGATTTCTGACCTGTTTTCCAGGGTGAAAAGTGCTAGTTGGTTTACCAAGCTTGACCTCAGGGGGGCGTATAACCTTATTCGCATTAAGCACGGAGATGAATGGAAGACGGCGTTTAATACCCCAGAGGGGCATTTTGAGTACCTAGTGATGCCCTTTGGGCTCACTAATGCTCCTTCCGTCTTCCAATCCTTCATGAATGATATTTTCAGGGATTTTGTGGATAAATTTATGATTGTTTATTTGGATGATATCTTGATTTTTTCCAATGACTGGGGCTCTCATGTGAAACATGTTCGGACTGTGTTCCAGATTTTGAGAGAGAATGCACTGCATGTGAAGGGATCAAAGTGTCTTTTTGGCGTACAGAGGATCTCATTTCTGGGATTCATTTTCTCTCCGTCTGTTATTGCAATGGACCCAGTCAAGGTTCAGGCCATCTGTGATTGGGTCCAACCTACTTCATTAAAGGCTTTTCAGAGATTTTTGGGTTCTGCCAATTTTTATCGTAAATTTATTGGTAATTTCTCCGGTATTGTTAAACCATTGACTAATTTGACCAAAAGAGGTTCTGATGTGGTGAATTGGCCTCCTGAGGCAGTCTCTGCGTTTCAGGAACTTAAGCAGAGATTCACTTCTGCTCCTGTTCTATGGCAGCCTGATGTTTCTCTACCGTTTCAGGTGGAGGTTGATGCCTCTGAAATTGGGGCAGGTGCAGTTTTGTCCCAAAGAGATCCAGAGACCTCTAAGAGTAACCCTTGTGCCTTTTTCTCTCGAAAATTTTCTCCAACTGAACGTAATTATGACGTGGGTAATCGGGAGTTATTGGCCATGAAGTGGGCCTTTGAAGAGTGGAGACATTGGCTGGAAGGAGCCAAACATCAGGTGGTGGTCCTCACGGACCATAAGAATCTGGTTTATCTCGAATCAGCCAAGCGACTTAATCCTAGACAGGCCAGGTGGGCCTTGTTTTTCACACGTTTTAATTTTGTGGTTTCTTTTCTTCCTGGCACTAAGAATGTTAAGGCGGATGCCCTCTCGAGGAGTTTCTTTGCGGACTCTCCTGAGTTATCTGATCCTACTGTTATTTTGAAAGATGGTGTAGTTCTTTCCGCCATCTCGCCCAATTTGAGACTGGCTCTGGAAGGGTGTCAGGAGGATAAACCTGAGCGCTGCCCTATTGGGAAATTGTTTGTCCCAGACCAGTGGAAGAAGAGTGTGATGTCTGAGATTCATTGTTCGGCATTGGCTGGTCATCCCGGGATTTTTGGTACCAGAGACTTGGTGAGTCAGTCCTTTTGGTGGCCTACTTTGTCTCGTGACGTCAGGGAATTTGTGCAGTCCTGTGGGATTTGCTCTCGTTCCAAGCCTTGCTCTTGCTCTAGTGGTTTGTTAATGCCGTTACCTGTGCCCAAGAGGCCATGGACCCATATCTCTATGGATTTTATTTCTGACCTCCCTGTTTCTCAGAGAATGACCGTTATCTGGGTAATCTGTGATAGGTTTTCCAAGATGATACATCTTGTGCCATTACCTAAGTTACCTTCCTCCTCCGAATTGGTGCCTTTGTTCCTTCAGCACGTGGTTCGGTTACATGGCATTCCGGAGAACATTGTGTCTGACAGAGGAGTCCAGTTTGTTTCCAGATTTTGGAGGACATTTTGTTCTAAACTTGGTGTTCAATTATCTTTCTCCTCTGCTTTTCATCCTCAGACCAATGGACAAACCGAGAGAACAAACCAGACCTTGGAGACTTATTTGAGATGTTTTGTGTCTGCTGATCAAGATGACTTGGTCTCTTTTTTGCCTTTGGCTGAGTTTGCTCTTAATAATAGGGCTAGCTCTGCCACCTTGATGTCTCCATTTTTCTGCAATTTTGGGTTTCACCCTCGATTTTCTTCGGGACAGGCGGAGGCTTCTGTTTGTCCGGGTGTTGACTCTGTTGTGGAGCGAATGCAGCAGATTTGGGACCAGGTAGTGGAGAGGTTGTCTCTCTCTCAGGAGAAGGCCCAACGGTTTGCCAACCGGCATAGGACTGATGGTCCTCGGTTTAAAGTGGGGGACTTGGTTTGGTTGTCCTCAAGAAATATCCGTATGAGGGTTGCATCTCCAAAGTTTAAGCCTAGGTTCATTGGACCTTATAAGATCATGGAGATTCTTAATCCTGTTTCCTTCCGTTTGCTTCTTCCATGGACATTTAAGATCCATAACGTGTTGCACAAGTCCTTATTGAAGAGGTTTGTCGAGCCAGTGGTTCCTATGGCTGCGCCTCCTGACCCTGTTTTGGTTGAGGGCAATCTGGAGTATGTGGTTGAGAAAATATTGGATTCTCGTTTTTCTAGACGGAAACTCCAGTATTTGGTTAAGTGGAGAGGTTATGGTCAGGAGGACAATTCTTGGGTGTTTGCTTCGGACATCCATGCTAGGAGACTGATCCGTGCCTATCACCGAGCTCATCCTGATAGGCCTGGTTGCACAAGTGAGGGTTCGGTGACCCTTCCTCAAGGAGGGTACTGTTATGAATGTGCTACAGATGGTTTCTGAGCAGAGGCTCCCTCTGGTGGTTACAGACAGTACTGAACCTTTCAGCGAGGAATGGCAATCTGGGTTCACTGACTGGTCTGATATAAGGGAGGTTCCCTCCCATGATGGTCACCGGTGATCAATTGTTCTTGTCTCAATTGTGGTTCCTGGTTCATTTGGAAGTTTGCTGAGTCTTGCCTGCATCTTCTGCTTTCAGATAAGATATTTTCTGCTTTTATTTTTGTGCATGCTTTTTGCATAGTTCCCTGCACTTCTGTGGAGGTCAGCCGGGTCCCCTCCTGGGGGCCTGTGCTCCTCTCAGTTTATCTGAAGCCACTGTTATTTGTTCATTTGCTTTTTCCTGTTTTTTCAGTGGCTGCGGCTTAGTTTTGTTACACCAGAGATCTGATTTAGGTGGTAGAGATCGTGTGATCTCAGGTGTTTTTGCAATCAGAAGAGTTGGTATTTTTTTAGGGTTTTTTTTTGGATTGCAGTAAGTATCCTTTCCTGTACTTTTCTGTTTGGGCCCCAGCGTTTGCTCATTCTATTTTCTGTCTGTGTCCGTGCTTCTTCTTGTCTAACCGCCATTACATGTTTGGGGGCTTCCTATTTTCTTTGGGGATCTGCTCCTGGGCAGATAGCTTTCCTCTTTCTGCCTTTAGGTGTAGTTATCTCTCAAACTGTGACGAGACATCTAGGATCAACGTAGGAACGCTCCACGGCTACCTCTAGATGTGTGGTTAGTTCAGGTTACTGCAATCCAATAGGTTCCAGCCTCTCTGGTGTATTACTGTTTTTGCTTTTTCTCCTCAGCTACCTAAACATAGCAGGAGGCCTGAATTACCCCAAGCTGTAGCATCTCCTCCAGTTCATTCTGCATGGTGTTTCTAACTGATTCTGGTACTCGGTAATGAGCCTGTTGTATGGGACGGATGCCCGGAGTGTCCACATGATGTTGGGTTACTGTGGTTCGACCTGGTCGGGATGAGAAAGCAGCCTGTCTCTGATGGAGCACCCCCAGTATTTGGCTTTTCTATAAGGAATCCAGGTGATCTCTCAGAGGCACCTGTTCCACAGTGGATGGGGCTCTTGTGGCTTCCACAAGATCAGGTAGTGAGTCCTCCTCCTCCTGTCTTCTGAAGCTAGCCGACAGCTGGCTATCACTGGTGGGGTCCGGTCATTGTACTCCTTAATAATATTCACATGGACAGTCTTTTGTCTTAAACCTTGGTCATCTAAAGCTATGAGGTAATTGGTGTCATTAAGTTTTCTGAGAACGCGGAAGGGACCCTCCCATGTTGTGTGCAGTTTATTTTGCAATGGGGAACAATCATTAAGACCTGTTGTCCTTCTGCAAACTCCTGATAGCGTGCTTTGCGGTCATACCATGTCTTCTGTATGGTTTGAGCCATCCGCACATGATCCTGAGCAAAACTAGCAAGTTGAAGCAGGGTTTCCCCGAAAATTTAGGCCATATGGAACAACAGGGTTCCTGTATCTTCAACTTGCCCCTCCCAATATTCTTTTAGCAGGGTTAAAGGTTCTCTGACCTTTCTTCTATAGAGGAGCTCAAAGGGGAAAACCCAGTAGACTCCTGGGGAACTTCCCGATAGGCAAATAGGAGATGGGGTAGGTACTTCTCCCAGTCTGCATCCCTGTCAGTGAAGGCCCTTAACATATGTTTCAGCGTGCCATTGAATCGTTCACAAAGTCCATTTGTTTGAAGATAATATGGTGTTGTTCGGATCGCTCGTACTCCACAGGTGCGCCACAGACACTGTACCAGCTCCGACATGAACTGGGAGCCTTGGTCTGATAGGATCTCATTTGGAAATCCTACTCTGGTGAAAATGGTAACCAGGCCTCGGCCACCTTGGCTGCAGAAATACTTAACAAAGCCACAGCTTCCGGATATCGGGTCGCATAGTCCACAACAGTGAGAATGTACTGCTTTCCAGATTTACTTGGTTTAGCCATAGGTCCAATGATATTGACAGCTACTCTTCGAAAGGGTTGTTCTATTATAGGGATCAGTTGCAAGGGTGCCTTTGGGTGATCTCCCGGTGGCCCTCTACGCTGACAGATGTCGCAGGTTTGGCAGAAATGCACCACGGCTTGAGAAATCCTAGGCCAATAGAAAATTTGAGTCAATCGTCTCTCAGTGCGGGTTTTCCCTTGATGGCCAGCAGTAGGAATGTCATGAGCAAGGTGTAATAGGGAAACTCTGTATTTCTGAAGGACAATCAGCAGTTTGCTATAAGTCCAGGGTTTATCTATGGAGTCAGTGTTGGTAACCCGATATTGGAGCCTATTTTTCCCCATGTTCCCCTAACTGCCCTATTTCAGCCCGAGTTCTAAAACTAGCTAGGGTAGGGTCCGTCTCTACCTCTTGTCTAAACTGAACTTTTGTAAGGTTCTTTGTCTCTTTTGACATGTTCCTTGAAACTCAGTTTTCCGTCGGCCATTTTGCTTTCTGTCTTTCTGCAGCTCTTGCCCTCAGTTAATATGGAGTTTCCAGTTTTCATGTTCCCGCCCTGATTCTCTCCCTCTTGCTTCTTAAGCAGCCTCAGCTGAACAATCAGTGCTCCTGAATCAAGCCTCAGTCAGCCTGTGACCTGACTCCTGGAAACCTAGGATTTTGGACTCCAGCTATTTCCTACTGAGGAACTTTGGAACACTTTTGGACTTTGGAAACCTGCTGTCTGGTGAATCCATGTTTGCAGAGGAATTACGGTACAGAGAAGAGATCCTGAACCTGCTTGGAGAGTTATTGTAGAGCTTGAAGTTACTCTGGCCTGCTGTGTTCTCCTGCCTCTGTTCCTGCAAACTGTGTGACCTTTTCTGCATGCTTGTATGAAGTAATACAAGTCATTTCATATCAACCTGTGTCTCATGTGTTTTCCTCGCACCCAAGCACAAGACGCTATAGGAACTGTACACTATACATGACAAGATTCAGGAGCCAATGTTTAGTGTCTGCTGGGTCTGGGAAAGCCGTGTCTGCTGTGACTGTGGATATCAGATGTCCGTTTAATACCTTCTGTGATGATAGTGGTTGTGACTTCTCACAACCATTCCAGGTGAGCGCATTCCCTTAAATGTTACTCTGGAGTGTTACCACAGGTAAACACTATTGTTTTTTTTTTTCTCCTTTCCTCTTCTCCTTCCAGCACTTCTGCCTTAAAAGATCTGGAAGATGGAGGCCCGCATAAAGGAGCTTTGCGGAGTGACTGATACAATCCTTGCAGATATACAGACTATAAAGACCCGTTTTGCAAGCCTACAGGACCTCACTAATCATAATTTGCAAGTGTTTGGACAAACTACTCAGGAATTACGAGCCAGGATTGAGGCTCTAGAGGAACGAGTCCAGGCTCCTGCCATAATCCCGAGTTCTGGGATCCCCAAGTTACCTCATTTTCATTTTGGCGGTGAACGTGAGAAATTCAGGGGATTTATTAACCAATGCAATCTATTTTTCTCTGCACATGCTTCACAATTTCCCACTGAACGATCCAAAGTGCTTACTATAATCATGTTGCTTACCAATAAGGCTTTGATGTGGGCAAACCCTCTGATTGAGACTGAGGATGATTGTTTGAATCACCTTGATGCTTTTATTTCAGCCATGGGGCAGGTGTTTGATGACCCCAATCGAGGTGCAACAGCTGAAGCAGCCATGTTAACTTTGCGCCAAGGTAAGCGTTCAGTAGCCGAATATGCCTTGGATTTCAGGAGATGGGCTCTTGATACCACTTGGGACACTTCCGCCAAAAAATCTATTTTTCGGAAAGGGTTGTCTCCACTGATTAAGGATGAACTTGCTCGTGCCGACCCTCCCACTGCGTTAGGTGACTTTATTAACTATTGTATCCGTATTGATGCTCGTCTGACTGAACGCAGACAAGAGAGATGGTTCGAAAATAATCGCACTAACCTTTTCCTACCTCCCTCCTCAGCTAAGGAACCTTTGAGTAGGATCACAAGGGAACCAGAACCTGAACCCATGCAGGTGGACTCTTTACAAAGACGGGTTAGTGATGCACGCAAAGAACATCGTATAAAGGAAAATCTATGTTTTTACTGTGGTAAGTCAGGGCACTTCATTATAAACTGCCCCAGCCGTTCTCGTAAGACTACTGCAGCAGTCATTCACTGTGAGTGTTGCGAGAGGAGCTCTGTCATGTCCGAGCCTCAGACTCCAGAGAGATCTGCTGCAAGAGATCTTGATTTTTCGGACTTAAACTCTGTTAGTTCTGGGGACAATGACGGTATAAACGCTGCAATTTTTCAAGTTTCCTCAGCGGTGTCCCAGCTGAGTTGTAAAAGAAATAATTCTCATTGCTTCCTTTCCATCAAACTCTGGGTGGACTCAGTCTGGGTGTCTAGCTCTGCTATGATCGACTCAGGAGCAAGTGGAAATTTTATGGATATCTCCTTTGCTCTGAAACAGGGGATACGTTCAGTGAAGAAGGCTACTCCAGTACAGATGGAGACTGTGGATGGCTCTCTACTGACTTCTGGACCAGTGGATCAGGAAACAGAGCCTTTGAGGGTCCTTATGGGTAAAGATCATCAGGAGAAAATGTCTTTTATGCTTATCTCTTCTCCCCACTTTCCCATTATTCTAGGGCTACCATGGCTGCAGGCGCAGAATCCTACAATTAACTGGGAGACCAAGGAATTACACTTTCCGGAGAAACAGATGAGTCAAGGAGTTTCAGCTTGCTCTGTTCCTAAAGGAACCATGTCAGTCCCTGAACTACCAGCTGTATACCAGGACTATGTGGATTTATGTGACAAGAAGAACGCTGATCAGCTTCCTCCTCACCGTCCATATGATTGTCCAATCGAATTATTGCCTGGAGCCGAGATACCTTTTGGTAAGATCTACCCCCTAGCGGGGCCCGAGCTAAAAGCTTTGAAGGACTATGTCAAGATCCCGTCTGGGTTGGAGCCGATGTTACTGCAAACACTAGGGAAAGCAGAGGCAGGTAGCGTAGTCAGATGGCAGCCGGAGGTCGGTACACAGGAAAGCAGTGTTTGTAGCAATGGATCAGGCGGAGAGCGTAGTCAGAAGGCAGGCCGAGGTCGGTTCACAGGAGAGCAGTGTTTGTAGCAATGGATCAGGCGGAGAGCGTAGTCAGAAGGCAGGCCGAGGTCGGTTCACAGGAGAGCAGTGTTTGTAGCAATGGATCAGGAGGAAACGCTTGACTAAAGGCTTGGAGCTCAATAATCTCGCAATGACACACCCACAGGGCCAGGTTTATATAGGGTGTGTAATTGGCAATCAGAGGCCCAATCAAGAGAGCACTAGGTGTAGCCAATCAGGAAGAACAGTCAATGGTATCTGGATTCAGCAAGGAACTTTGCAGCCAGCAGAATAGCTCAGATGGTAGAGCTGCTGGCCAGTGGACAAGAGGTACTGGGTTCGACTCCTGACAGTACTCCCCTCCTTCCAGGATGGCCTCTGGACATCTCAGGAGCTGGCTTATCCGGGTACCTCTGATGAAAGGCTCTTGTTAGTCTAGGAGCATGGACGTTCTCCCTTGGTTCCCATGAATTTTCCTCTGGTCCGTAACCCTTCCACTGCACCAGATACTGCAGTTTACCTCTGAATTTTCGGGAGTCCAGAATCTTATCCACAATGTATTCTTCTTCACCACGGATCCTTTCTGGTGGAGGAGGTGGCTGAATTCTTCCTGGAAACGGGTTTTCACAGAAGGGTTTGAGCAAGGATATGTGAAACACTGGATGAATCTTTAGATTGTTGGGAAGTTTTAAACGAAAAGCAACCTGGTTAATTTTTGCAGAAATTTGAAAAGGTCCAATGAATTTCTGACTCAATTTGGAGGATGGCACATGTGTCTTAAGGTTTTTAGTGGACAGCCAAACTTTGTCTCCAACCTGAAGAGCAGGGGGCACTCTCCGATGTTTATCTGCTGCTTCCTTATATTCTTCCTGGGTCTTGAGCAATATCTCTGATAATTCCTTCTGGGATTCCTGTAATTTTGTAAGCCTGTCATTAACAGCAGGAATGGGAGTGTTCACTGGCAGATTAGGGATAAATACTGGATGTACTCCATAATTAGCAAAAAATGGGGTTTGAGATGTAGCGCTATGTATGGAGTTGTTGTAGGCAAACTCTGCTGTTGGTAAATAGTCCACCCAGTCATCCTGAAGATAGGAAATGAAGCAACGGAGGTATTGCTCCAAAGTCTGGTTCGTTCTCTCCGTCTGGCCATTGGACTGAGGATGGAAAGCGGTAGAAAGATTCACCGTGACTCCCAAGGCTGTACAGAAACTCTTCCAAAATTTTGATGTAAACTGAACGCCTCTGTCAGACACCACGCTGTCAGGAATTCCATGTAACCTGAATACCTCTTTGATCATCAGTTCTGCAGTTTTTTCAGCAGTAGGAATTCCTTCAGTTGGAATAAAGTGGGCCATTTTTGTGAGTCGGTCCACTATGACAAGGATGACGGTCATCTGTTTAGAAGGGGGTAGTTCCACAATAAAATCCATGGAAATAGATCCCCAAGGCCTGGATGGAACTGGGAGTGGTTGTAAGAGTCCTAGAGGAGACGATCGTGGGGTCTTGTTTCGTGCGCATGTTAAACAGGTTGAAACATATTTCCTCACGTCCTTCCTACAATTAGGCCACCAAAAGAAACGAAGTAGTAAGTCTTGTGTTTTTGCAACTCCAGGATGTCCTGCCAGTTTAGAATCATGGACACTTTTGAGGACTTCAAGGCGAGAAGATTCAGGTACATTTATTTGGTGTTTCTGCATCCAAAACCCCTCTTTGAATGAAAGATCGACGTCTTCCGAAGGATGATTAAGGAAAGAGTCCTCTTGATATCCATCTTTAATTCTATTACATAGTCCTTTAGAGTGCAATATTCCCAAAAAATTTTTAGGGCCTAGAATTGTATCATCATTACTAGACCTCTCCTGAGGTTCCGAACACATCCTGGACAGGGCGTCAGCCTTGCCATTTCTTGAACCAGGCCGGTAAGAGATTATAAAATTGAATCTTGAGAAAAATAAGGCCCATCGTGCTTGTCTTGCAGACAATCTTTTTGCTGTACGGAGGAATTCAAGATTCTTGTGGTCCGTGAGAACAGTCACAGGGTGATTGGCACCTTCCAGAAGATGTCTCCACTCGGAGAAGGCAACTTTAATGGCTAACAGTTCTTTATTACCAATGTCGTAGTTCTTTTCTGCAGATGACATGGTGTGGGAAAGAAACGCACATGGGTGAAGTTGCATCTTGTCCCCAACTCGCTGAGACAGAATGGCTCCCACTGCAGAGTCCGAGGCGTCCACTTCGACAGTAAATGGCAATTCAGGATTTGAGTGTACTAACAATGGAGCAGACGTAAAAAGAGTTTTCAACTTGTCAAAAGCCTCCTGTGCCTCCGGAGACCAGAAAAATGCTTTGGTCTTTTTTGTTAGTGTAGTAATTGGTAGTATGATCCGTGAAAAGTTCTTTATAAATTTTCGGTAAAAATTTGCAAATCCTATGAAACGCTGGACGTCTTTTAAATTTCTTGGAACAGGCCAGTCTACTACAGCATTGATTTTGCCGGGATCCATGCTCAGACCTTCTGGGGAGATGATATATCCCAGAAATTGGATACTGGTTTGTTCAAACTCACATTTTTCAAGTTTAATGTAGAGATGGTTCTCCTGTAGTCGTTCCAAGACTAACTGGACGTGCCTGCGATGCTCTTCCAAGGTGTCTGAAAATATAAGAATGTCATCGAGATAAGCCACAACGAATTGGTCCAAGAAATCTCGAAATACATCATTAATAAAATGTTGAAAGGTGGCTGGGGCATTGCTAAGGCCAAAGGTCATAACAAGAGATTCAAAATGTCCATATCTCGTTCTGAAGGCGGTCTTCCACTCATCTCCTGGGCGAATCCGTATGAGGTTGTAAGCCCTCTAAGATCCAGCTTCGTAAAGATTTTCGCAGAACGGAGTCTCTCAAATAGTTCAGGAATCAAGGGTAGCGGGTAGCGATTCTTGACAGTGATATTATTCATCTCTCTGTAGTCAATACATGGCCGCAGAGTGGAGTCTTTCTTTTCAACAAAGAACAGGGGTGCCCCAGCTGGAGATGTGGAAGGTCGAATAAAGCCTTTCTCTAAATTTTCATCCAGGAACTTTCTTAATACCTTCAATTCAGGTTCGGAAAGATTGTAAATCCGTCCAAATGGAATGGTTGCTCCTGGCAGCAATTCAATGGGACAGTCGTAAGGACGGTGAGGAGGTAATTGATCTGCTTTCTTCTTACTGCAGACATCAGAGAACTGCTGATATTGAGGTGGTAGTTTCTCTTCCTTCTCATGCGAAATCTCAGAGATTTGGACTTGTTGGAGAACAGGGGGTTCCTTATGACAATTATTCTTACAGTAGTCAGATGGAAAGGTGATGGTCCTTGATGCCCAGTTGATAGAAGGGTTATGGACTGAAAACCAGGGGATCCCTAGAATAACCGGAAATTTCGGAGATGAAATAAGGTGGAAACTGACAGCTTCATGATGATCCGGGTCGATACAAATCTCCAGTTCGATTGTCTCATGCGTGACAGGTCCAGAAGACAAAGGTGATCCATCCACAGTTTCCATTTCAATTGGTGTGGATTTGGTCCTACTGGAAATATTATTATCACGTGTAAATTTTAAGTCCATAAAATTTCCTCCTGCTCCCGAATCCAACAGGGCAGAGCATTGTATTTTTTGGGTGCCCATTACAACCTGAATGGGGATTACAAAATGAGATGATGTGGTATGTATTTTGTCTATTTCTGGCGTTACTGATGAGATAGTCTGCAAGATGGAATCCGACTGCTGAGAAAGGTCCGTATTGCTGGCAGACCTGTTGTTGGTAAAGGCTATAGTCCTTTTGTTAGGACAGTTGATGGCATAGTGTCCAGGGTCCCCACAATAGAGGCAGAGATGTTCTGCACGTCGCCTCTCCTTCTCCTGTGCAGAGAGTGGTCTTCGGATGACGTCGATCTGCATCGGTTCAGACACAACTTGCGTCTTTTCTTGGTGGTCTGATGCTGAAAATGAGAAGCCAGGGCTATTCCCAAGTGCTCGCAGTCTCTCCTTTCTCCTTTCAGTAAGTCTCTGGTCAATCCGGATACATAGTTGAATAAAGTCCTCCAACTGGTCAGGGGTCTCAACCCTGGCAAGCTCGTCTTTCACTGGTTCTGATAGCCCTCGTCGAAATTGACTTCTCTGGGCCGCTGGATTCCAGGTGGTGTCGGCCACCCAGCGACGGAACTCCGATGTATATTCCGCAACAGAGCGACGTCCTTGGCGCAAATTATGTAATTTGGTTTCTGCTGTGGCACAGCGGTTTGGGTCATCAAAAACTTGATTCATAGCTGCGGTGAAGGCTTCCAGGTCATTAAGGAGGTCATAGTCCTTTTCTACATAAGGTGAAGCCCAAGCAAGAGCTTCATCCGTCAGGAGATTTATCATGAAAAAAACTTTCTTCCTCTCACTGGTAAAGGGAGCAGGTTGCATCTGGAAGTATATGCGGCATTGATTGAGGAATCCTCGGTACTGCTTGCGATCCCCACTGAACTTTGCAGGCAGCGGCAGCCGCGCGTTTGATTCGGACCCTGAATTGCGCACGTCCAGAAGTTGTTTTTGTAGCTCAATTACTTCCTGTTGTATCGCCGTGAAATCAGTTTGTAACTTGGCATATTTTCCTTGAGAGTCAGTACAAAAACTTTGAAGCTCCGTAACTTGCCGTCTCAGGGTGTTCACAGCGGACTCCATTTTGGCGCGAGATTATTCTGTCAAGATCCCGTCTGGGTTGGAGCCGATGTTACTGCAAACACTAGGGAAAGCAGAGGCAGGTAGCGTAGTCAGATGGCAGCCGGAGGTCGGTACACAGGAAAGCAGTGTTTGTAGCAATGGATCAGGCGGAGAGCGTAGTCAGAAGGCAGGCCGAGGTCGGTTCACAGGAGAGCAGTGTTTGTAGCAATGGATCAGGCGGAGAGCGTAGTCAGAAGGCAGGCCGAGGTCGGTTCACAGGAGAGCAGTGTTTGTAGCAATGGATCAGGAGGAAACGCTTGACTAAAGGCTTGGAGCTCAATAATCTCGCAATGACACACCCACAGGGCCAGGTTTATATAGGGTGTGTAATTGGCAATCAGAGGCCCAATCAAGAGAGCACTAGGTGTAGCCAATCAGGAAGAACAGTCAATGGTATCTGGATTCAGCAAGGAACTTTGCAACCAGCAGAATAGCTCAGATGGTAGAGCTGCTGGCCAGTGGACAAGAGGTACTGGGTTCGACTCCTGACAGACTACATAGATGAAAATCTAGCCAAAGGCTTCATACGCCCCTCTTCATCTCCCGCAGGTGCACCCATCTTCTTTGTGAAGAAGAAAGATGGATCTCTGAGACCCTGCATAGACTATAGGGAACTCAATAAGGTTACTATTAGAAACCGTTATCCATTGCCTTTAATCCCTGAGTTGTTGGAGAGTGGCGCACGCCAAAATTTTCTCTAAACTGGATCTCCGTGGGGCCTATAACTTGGTCCGTATTAGACCTGGGGATGAATGGAAGACTGCATTCAGGTCACGCTATGGACACTTCGAATATCTAGTTATGCCTTTTGGTCTGAGTACCGCCCCAGCCACTTTCCAACACTTGGTGAATGACATCTTCAGGGATCTCCTAGATACATTTGTGGTGATTTATCTGGATGATATTCAAATTTTTTCTAACTCCACAGAGGAACATCATGGACATGTGAGAATGGTCTTAGAACGCCTAAGACAAAACCATCTCTACATCAAACTTGAAAAGTGTGAATTCCATAGGACCGAAATTCAATTTCTGGGGTATGTACTATCTACGCAAGGGATTAGTATGGATGGAAGCAAGACCCAAGCCATCAAGGATTGGCCAATTCCTAGAAATGTGAAGGAGGTGCAGCGCTTCATCGGGTTTGCCAACTTCTATAGACGTTTCATTAGGAATTTCTCTGAGGTAGTGTCACCTATCACCCAACTTACCCGGAAACAGTCTAGGTTCTCCTGGACCCCGCAAGCTCAGGAAGCATTTTCCTGTTTAAAGGATAAATTTACCACCGCACCTATCTTAGTACATCCCAACCCCGAGCTTGCCTTCATAATAGAGGTGGATGCTTCAGACTGTGCCGTTGGAGCTATACTCTCTCAGAGAACAGGTGAGAAGAATGTCTTGCATCCCTGTGCCTTCTTTTCCCAGCAGTTGTCTTCGGCTGAGAGGAACTACGATGTGGGCAATAGAGAATTGTTGGCCATTATTGCCGCCTTCAAGGAATGGAGACACCTTCTTCAGGGAGCTGCACAGCAATAGTCGTCCTGACAGACCATCGTAACCTTGAATTTATCAGGTCGGCTAAGTGCCTGACTCCTCGCCAGGCTCGCTGGAATCTTTTCCTAAACCAATTTAATTTTGTCATTTCTTATAGACCAGGATCACGCAATGGAAAGGCTGATGCACTCTCTAGGATTCATCTAGGATTCATTCAGCAGAGACACGTCCACTTACTCCTCCTAAGACTATTCTTCCTGACTCTAGATTCCTGGGAGTGATTCATAATCAAGACCTACTTAAGGACATCAAGGAAGCATACCATGCGGATTCTTTGTTGGCTCAACCCCCAAGGGACGTAAGTCTTGTCTTTAAGAATGGTGTGTGGATTCAGGGACAACGTCTGTATATACCTGAAACAGTCAGATTGAGAGTATTGCAACTCATCCACGATTCCAAGATAGCCGGGCATAGGGGAATTCTAAAGACACAAGAATTTCTTTCTCGTTTCTTTTGGTGGCCCACTTACAGGAAAGATGTTTTAAACTATGTCACTTCATGTGAAGTCTGTGCAAGATGCAAAACACCTCGCTCCTCACCAACTGGTCTGTTACAACCTCTTCCCACCCCGTCCCGCCCGTGGGGATCCATTTCTATGGACTTCATTGTGGAGTTACCAACCTCTCAAGGGAAGAACACCATTCTAGTGGTGGTTGATCGTCTAACAAAGGCAGCTCATTTTATCCCTTGTGTCGGCTTACCCACTGCAAAACAGACATCAGACTTGATGATTAAGAATGTGTTTCGCTTACATGGAGTACCGGATGAGGTCATTTCGGATCGAGGGGTGCAATTCACTTCAAGGTTTTGGCAAAATTTCTGTGCCGCATTGGACATTAAAGTAAACCTTTCTTCTGCTTTTCATCCCCAGACTAATGGACAGACAGAACGAACCAATCAGACCCTGGAGCAGTATCTCCGCTGCTTTATCTGCCACCTACAAGATGATTGGGTGGATCTACTTCCACTGGCTGAGTTCTCTTATAATAACTCTCAGAGTGCCTCCACTAAGCAGTCTCCTTTTTACTCCAATCTAGGTTATCATCCTAACATTCTTCCTCGATTTCCCATAGATACGCCCTTGCCGGCAGTGGCTGAAAGAATCACTTCTTTACAAAAGAATATGGATCTTCTAAAGGAAAATCTAGAATTGGCTCAGGAAAGGTACAAGAAAGCAGCAGATAAATTTCGTAAACCTGCACCAGCTTTCAAGGTAGGAGATTTGGTCTGGCTGTCAACCAGAAATCTTAAAATAAAGATTCCATCGTCTAAATTGGGACATAAGTACATTGGACCTTATAAGATCAGTAAGATTATAAGTGCTGTTGCTTGTCGTCTTCAACTGCCCAGAACTATGAGAATCCACCCTGTCTTTCATGTATCCCTACTAAAGGCTGCAACACCCAATATGTTTCCTGGACGCTCTTCTCCTTGCCCTGACCCAGTGCTGGTCGATGGTCAGGAAGAATTTATGGTGGAAAGGATTCTAGATTCCAGGTTGTACAGAAATCAGTTGCAATATTTGATTAAATGGCAGGGCTACCCAGTGGAGGACAACTCATGGGAACCAGTCAATAATGTAAATGCTCCTCGCCTGCTCCGCCAGTTTCATCAGAGGTACCCTGACAAGCCTGGTCTGAGATCAACCGGAGGTTGTCCTTAAGGGGGGAGTAATGTAAGGTTCTTTGTCTCTTTTGACATGTTCCTTGAAACTCAGTTTTCCGTCGGCCATTTTGCTTTCTGTCTTTCTGCAGCTCTTGCCCTCAGTTAATATGGAGTTTCCAGTTTTCATGTTCCCGCCCTGATTCTCTCCCTCTTGCTTCTTAAGCAGCCTCAGCTGAACAATCAGTGCTCCTGAATCAAGCCTCAGTCAGCCTGTGACCTGACTCCTGGAAACCTAGGATTTTGGACTCCAGCTATTTCCTACTGAGGAACTTTGGAACACTTTTGGACTTTGGAAACCTGCTGTCTGGTGAATCCATGTTTGCAGAGGAATTACGGTACAGAGAAGAGATCCTGAACCTGCTTGGAGAGTTATTGTAGAGCTTGAAGTTACTCTGGCCTGCTGTGTTCTCCTGCCTCTGTTCCTGCAAACTGTGTGACCTTTTCTGCATGCTTGTATGAAGTAATACAAGTCATTTCATATCAACCTGTGTCTCATGTGTTTTCCTCGCACCCAAGCACAAGACGCTATAGGAACTGTACACTATACATGACAACTTTATCCCAAGAGACACTCATATGATCCCCACAAGAAGAATCACTCAACAGCTGTGACGGCAGTTCTGGGGGTCTTATTTCCATTGACGGGTTGAACACGTGCACATCTGCTACTCTCCTGGCTTGACTTCGGGTTACCGCACCGACAAAGTGGCATTGAAGATTCCCCACATCGTTTCCTAAAAGAACGTCTGCAGGAAGGCAGCTCATCACACCGATCATGCATTATTTGGCCCCAAAGCCATAATCCAGGGCCACACTCACTCTTGGAATATATATTTGAGTACCTCCCACCAATTCAATGGCAATTCCTGGTCCCTTTTGAATTGCTTCTGGTTGAATTACTCGGGGATCGGCTATGGTGAGAAAAACCCCAGTGTCGCGGAAGCCAACAACTTTTTGGCCATCCAACACGACCTCCTGTAAATGGTTGTGCTGAAGATCAGAAGAATAGGTGGCTGTGGCTCGCACCCCATAGACTACTGGTAGGGAGCCAATATATCACAGTCACTTGGCAAATCACCAGGGAGTGAATCCAGCTCTTCTCCTGTTGCGGGTCTCTGTAGATAATGGATAGGCCAAGGTGGTCAGTAGCTGTTCTGCCTCCGAACACCTGGACAGTGGGCTTGCAGATGACCAGGCTGCCCACATCCATAACACCTGCGTTCTATGATTTTTTCCTCCACGTCGTATTCCCAAAGATGAAGCAGGAGTAATGGGAGGCACATTCACAGGGGGTTCGCCATGAGTTGGTAATCTAGTGGGATGGTGAACATTGGAGGCCGAAGGACAAGGGGCCGCCAGCATTGGGAAGCTCGTAGTTTTTTTCTCACCGACTAGTAGTTTTTTCCACTGAGGCTTGATGGTGAGTGTAACGCTTCCCACGGCTGCAGGGCGTTGGGACATGGCATAGCTTGCCTAACTAGCCAATGCTCCCACGCCGCCAGTCCACGACGACGTGAGGCATGCGTCCCAGATGGTAAGAGAATGTGGACCCACTGGACCACAGAGGGAGACCTGGGCCTGCCCGGACTAGGGGAGGGCAGCGACCGGGATCCGTGGCAGCTGAGCATGTGGGCAAGATGGCGACCTGCAGGACTAGACAACACCGCACAACTTCAGGTATGAAGAAACAAAGTTTACTTAAAGACACACACAGTACATAAACAGAACATAATGCCGGGCTCCCGATTCCGCACATCAGAGAAGGGTACACGTCTCAGGATCACAGACGAGTGCAGGAGGACATCACGGGTAGATGCAGTCCAAGGTTATCTGGCACGGGCATACTAGGGCGGCCTCTCTCTCAGGCCTCAGGCGTAGCACAGGCTCAGCAGGAGAACATCAGACACCGACCTCAGACAGACTTCAGACGATGGCGGGGTCATCACGGGTAGATGCAGTCCAGGATCATCTGGCACAGGCATACTAATATGGCCTCTCTCTCAGGCCTCAGGCGTAGCACAGGCTCAGCAGGAGAACATCAGACACCGGCCCAGGACGAACGTCAGACGATGGCGGGGTCATCATGGGTTGATGCAGTCCAGGGTCATCTGGCACGGGCATACTAGGACGGTCTCTCTCAGGCCTCAGGCGTAGCACAGGCTCAGCAGGAGAACATCAGACACTGACCCAGGACAGACGTCATCACAGGATAGACCACGAAGGAACCGGCAGGACATCGGGACATCAGGAACACAGACTGGATCTCAGGTACTCAGGAACACAGACAGGACATCAGGAACACGGATTGGATCTCAGGAACTCAGGAACACGGACAGGATATCAGGAACACGGATTGGATCTCAGGGACACAGGAACACGGACAGGATATCAGGAACACGGAATGGAACTCAGGGACACAGGAACACGGACAGGAACTCAGGAACACGGATTGGATCTCAGGGACTCAGGAACACGGATTGGATCTCAGGAACTCAGGAACACGGACAGGACATCAGGAATATGGACTGGAACTCAGGAACATCAGAACACTGGCATCGGACTCCGGACATCTGGCAACGATCGGCAGGCTCTGGACATCTGGCAACGATCGGCAGGCTCCGGACATCAGGCAGGCTCCGGACATCTGGAAGTGGTCATCGGACATCAGGCCATAGTCATCAGGCATCAGACATCTGGCAGCGACCTGAAAAGGAACCCCAGCGGTCTGGTGCAAGCCCCGCCAGGCTCAATGGGAGCCGGCCGGGGATTGCACAGAAGCTGAGCACAGAGTAACAGAAACTCAGCACACACACCGGACTCCTCCTTCCAAGATGAACTCAGGTTATATAGCAAAGAATCACAGTCACTGGCACAGGGTTCAGGAAACAGAAGGACTTCAGGAACATAACACAGCGGACACAGTTCAGACAGTCAGGTACAGGATCCGATCCAGGATCAGGGATTCAGGAAACAAAACACAACAGGAACAGGCCTGGATATGCAGCCTCCAGGAAGGGTGATCTGGGTATTCTGCCCCCAGAGCTGGCGGAAACACAAGACACAGTTCAGACATTCAGGTAACGGAACAGATCCAGGATCAGGGATTCAGGGAACAAGACACAACAGGAACAGGCCTGGATATGCAGCCTCCAGGAAGGGCGATCTGGGTATTCTGCCCCCAGAGCTGGCGGATATACAAGACACAGTTCAGACATTCAGGTACCGTAACAGATCCAGGATCAGGGATTCAGGAAACAAGACACAGCAGGAACAGGCCTGGATATGCAGCCTCCAGGAAGGGCGATCTGGGTACTCAGCCCCCAGAACAGGCGGAAACACAAGACAGGACAAAGGGAATCAGCTCTCCAGAACTGATCACACTCAGAGCAGGAGCTGAACACACAAACACACATGGCTAGGTTCAGGAACTCAATGCAAAGCTCTGGCAACCCCCACAGGGCTGGGGAACTTTATATATGAACTGCTTCACAGCGATAGGCTGGAGCAGCAATTCTAGTGCACACCCATTCCTCATAAAAGCAGGACAGGTGTGGGCCGCGTCCCCTATGCAGAGCCAGACACAACTCAGCACAGAAGGACACCTGACAGTGGCTGCAGCCTCAACACACGTAGTAAGTCGTGCACCACTGCAGAGGACTTTGCAACCTACGGTAGCTTCTACAGCAGGCCAGGGACTGCACATGCGGGTGGTCATGCAACGCAGAGGAGACACTCACGCAAGTACGGCTACGCAGCAGAGCTGGGAACTGAGCAGCATCCATACAGGTAACAGACAACAGTATCCCAGCTGGTTAGGGGGAAATTAGCAAAAGGGTTAAAGCAAAGACATGCAAAGTAACGCTGGAAAACAAAGTACAGACAATACCAGCGTTACAGTGAGTGCCTCATCAGCTAGAGCAGCAGGTCGTTCCACTGTCGCTGGTTTCCTCTCACGCACGCATTCCCGGATCTCAGCAGGGCATTTGGCGTAGAACTGCTCTTTTAGGATGACCTGGAGGAAAGTATCCCAAGTTAAGGCCCCCTCTCCCTCCAGCCAGTGATGACATACTTGTTTGAGCCTGTGGGCATACATCTTGAAAGACACTTCCCCATCACAGGCTAAGAAGCGGAACTGAGTCCTGTAAGTGTCTGGGGTTACGGAATAATGTTCTAGGATGGCCTCTTTTACCTCCCCATACTCACAGTTCCACCGGGGTCCATAGCTCTATAAGCTTTAGCAGCTCCACCCTCTAAAAGCCCCACCAGATGTCTGACTTGCTCCATTTTCGGGACTTCCATTAATCGACATTGATGTTCGAAGTCCTGGAAGAAGCCCTCAATGTCGCCTGGGCAGTATCGCCTTACAGGGTGTTATCTCTTGCGGTCACCATACCCTCTTGGTAAGCATGTCTCTCCCTCAGATATGGCAGCGGTTTTTCTGATTCTGTACTGCAGCGCCCTCCTACCTGGTATAGCGTGCGCTACCTTAACCCTTGTGGTTAGTACAGCTCTCTACCTATCTGGCGCCCTAAACTATCTATACTATTGTCTTCACACGCTGGCCATGTTTGAGAAACATGCTTGGTGATTTATTGTGGCGTATGATTATTGTGATGGGCATCTCATTCCCACCATATGGGGGTATTGCTACTATTTATAGAGTGCCATTACCTAGCTACCTCTGTCCTCGCCATCTGTTACTTTGTTATACCGCTTTTTGAGATATACTTCCCTGTATGTGAACACGTTTTGTATGTGTTTTCATTGTTTGTATACATATGTTATTTTGTGATACCCTCTTTTTTACTGATTTGTGTAATAAATATTTACCTTAATACATTTGAATTATTTTGGTCACTAATGACTCCTCTCTTCTCCTGTATTTACAGCCTCATTAAATGGCTTAAAGTCCTTGCGGGATGCTCTGGGGAATTCTCTCATGGTGGATACAGTCTGTCTGGGGCTTCCAGCTGCTTCCACAGCAAGCTGTCTCTCCAGCAATGCCCTCTCTTGAGCTCTACGAATGGCCTCCATCTTATATTCTATGGTGACCTCCTCTTCAAGCAATGCCATTTCCTCCTCATACCACACAACCCACTGACTTTTTTGGGTATTTACCTGCAGCATCTGTCTTTCCTCCCTTTGCTGTGGGAATCCTTCTTCAGTGCCATCTTGCAGGCAAGCTCCTTCCAAAGCCTTAATTCGTTGGTCCTTGGTCAGTCCTTTATAGCAGACTCTTAATTCATGGGCCTTTGTTTGTAAACTCCGCACAGTCCAGTTTCTGTATCCTGAGGTTCCAGTTCCAGATGTTGATGAGCCGCTGTCCTCCATTCTTTCTGCTCTGATTCCACTGCTGCCACCAGTTTGTGACGGGGTATGCGACAGAGCAGGAAGAGACACCAGGCCGATAAACAATCCAACAGGATTTATTGGAACAGGTAACTGGGACAACACAAAATGAAAGTAATTCTGCAGCGTCCGTAATTAGTCCACGATGAGCCCACAATGAGTCCGCGCAAAGGGAGCAGATCCGGTGTTGCCACCCGGCAATCCGACGCCAGGAAAATAGAAATAGTCCTTGGGTGAATTCAATGGAGGGACACAACACAGTCCCACGTGGCAGCTTCTAACAATACACACAGTCACCGGGATCTTGCCCCAGC
The DNA here is from genome assembly GCA_033576555.1 of Oophaga sylvatica. Lineage (NCBI taxonomy): Eukaryota > Metazoa > Chordata > Amphibia > Anura > Dendrobatidae > Oophaga > Oophaga sylvatica. The sequence continues at coordinate 35,015 of JARQOD010000425.1, read as the reverse complement.
ATAAGATCCCAGCTCTTCGCAAGTCACCACACAACTGACTCAGCCAACACATGAGTCTATATTCCTGTGTCCTGGGATCAGTCCATCGATGGGGGAGGTTCACACCAACTTTTAACATGTGGCTACATTGAGAAGCTTCCAGAAACTACCGGCTCTATTCTATCTTACAGGTTTGTGTATTGGATGAGTCCCATGCTGAGAAGAACAAAGACAGAACCCCTCACTAGATACAGTACAAGTGAGGTGGACCTAGGCCTGATTATATTACAGTCCAGGAACACAGGCCAAGGGAGGGACATGCTGTTATACTAAACCCGAAGTCCCTGGGCCTAGTGCAGCCAGTTCTGAACCCGAAGTCCCTGGGCTTAGTGCAGCCAGTTCTGAACCCGAAGTCCCTGGTCCTAGTGCGGCCAGTCATGAACCCGAAGTCCGTGAACCTATTGCGGAGCCAGAGTCTGTGTCCATTCTACAGAGGATCCAGAACTTATTAGTCTAAATGGAGTTCTAGTCCTTTCCGTATCCGCATACCTGACCCCGGGTGTCAGCAGCTCAAGTACCAGTGACTGTCTAGGAGTGATACATGGTGGCTACCTGCAGCCAAGCCTGACTTCACCATCAGGAGGAGGTTGAAGTGTCAGCTCCCTCTCACTTCCCCAGTTATAATTAATCCCATATTTTAATGTGAGGGTCATCTGTCCCCTCTCTGGAGATGTATTTATGGATTTTAATTTTTCTCTATGACAATAACTAAGGAGAAAGGATAACCCTATGTCTCAAAGAAGGATAACCCCAACTGTGGAAGGAGGATAACCCCAACTGTGAAGGAAGGAGAACACTATGGAGGAAGGATAACCCTAAATAGAGAGGACGGATAACCATAACTATGGAAGAAGGATAACCCTAAATTGAGAGGAAGGAACTGTCACGCTGTCTAATGATATGTGTACGATGTCAGTAAACTATTCTTACAGAAACAACACTCTATACAACAACTAGTATAGCAACATCAGCATGTAAGTATAGAATAGATTTACCTGACACGATATCCGTTGAACTCAGGGTTAATCTTGAGGACTTGATACGCTGTCACAGGAAAGAGGAGGACCGGGGTCTAACCTGACCCTAAAACTGGGGTCCTAACTAATCCCTCACCTTGGAGGTACTGATAATGGTTCAGAGGTCCAAGTCTCCAGCCTAACCTAGTCTCCTATCAGTCCCTGAACCCTGTAATCAGTCCTAAGAAGGACCCTGATTACCACCAAAGGGATATGGGCTGATCTCTGCTAAATACACAGATTAGACATATAGGACAGACTGGAGAAAACACAGACTTGCATACACACTCAAACACAGAAGGAACATAAATGGTCTGGGATATAAAATTCTAAGCAAGTTGAGCTTAAAACAACTAAGGAGCTCTTTAACTTAAGTCTATACAGATTCAATCCTATCTGTGGTCTGCATGAAGAATTTCACTGGCAACTCCCAAAACAGACAACCAGGGATTTAAAGGAAACCAATCAACAAATAATCAATTGCAGCCGGGAGAAACTGAACCCAGTCCCAGAACCGAGCACAGACAGAATTAACTCCCTCACTGCCAAACACAAAGAAACAGCAACTCAGCTGTGAGAAGTCAGAATGTGCAACCGCGACGATCTTCGTGGCGATGCACACATGACAGTACCCCCCCTTCTACAAGGGGCCTCCGGACCCTCAGGGCCAGGTCTGCCCGGGTGAGTTCTGTGGAAGGTCCGAACCAACCGATCTGCGTTAATGTCAGACGCAGGAACCCACGTCCTCTCCTCTGGACCATACCCCTTCCAATGCACCAAGTACTGAAGGGACCGGCGATTCAGACGTGAGTCAATGATCTTTGACACTTGAAACTCCAAGTTACCATTGACCACCACTGGAGGAGGAGGTAGAGGTGACGGTATGACTGGTGCCACGTACCTCTTAAGTAATGACTTGTGGAACACATTGTGGATTTTAAACGTAGGAGGGAGGTCCAGACGAAATGCCACAGGATTAATTATGGAACTGATCCTGTACGGCCCGATGAATCTGGGACCCAGTTTCCAGGAGGGAACTTTAAGTTTTATATTCCTGGTAGACAACCATACCAGATCGTTCACATTCAGATCTGGACCAGAAACTCTCCTCCTATCAGCCATACGTTTATAACGGTTCCCCATAGCACTCAGATTATTCAATACACCTCTCCACACTGAAGCAAGTGACGACGAGAAACGCTCCTCCTCAGGAACCCCAGAAGGGCCCCCCCATTGAAAGTACAAAACTGGGGATGAAAACCATATGCCCCAAAAAACGGGGATTTACCAGTGGACTCGCTCCGCCTGTTGTTAAGAGCGAACTCTGCCAGAGGCAAGAAAGAAGACCAGTCCTCCTGGTTCTCTGAGACAAAACACCGAAGATAAGTCTCTAGGCTTTGATTCAGACGCTCTGTCTGACCATTGGTCTGCGGATGAAAAGCCGAGGAAAATGACAATTGCATCCCCCGACGTAAACAAAATGCCCTCCAAAATTTAGACACAAACTGAGACCCCCTATCTGACACCACATCAGAAGGCAACCCATGAAGTCTCACAATCTCCCCAATGAACACCTGCGCCAGAGTTTTAGCATTAGGGAGGGCAGGAAGAGCAATGAAATGTGCCATCTTACTGAACCTGTCAACAACCACCAGTATGACAGTTTTCCCTGACGACGGAGGAAGATCCGTAATGAAGTCCATAGACAAATGAGTCCATGGACGCTCCGGAAGTTTCAAGGGTAAGAGGGTCCCAGACGGACGGGTATGCGGGGTCTTAGAGCGAGCACAAACCCCACAGGACGCGACAAAAGTTATAACATCTTTATTAACGTTAGGCCACCAAAACCGGTGAGAAAGGAGATCTAAAGTAGCCTTACTCCCTGGATGTCCTGCTAAAGCAGAATTATGATGTGCCTCAATAACCTTTTGTCTCAACTGATTTGGGACAAACAGTCTCCCTGAAGGTCCTGCAGGGGCGTCCCCCTGAGCCTCTAATACCTCCTCCTCAAGCTCAGAACATACAGCCGACACTACCACCCCCTCCTGAAGGATAGGAATCGGGTCATCCGTTTTCCCGGCCCCTGGGAAACTGCGAGACAAGGCATCAGCCTTAACATTCTTAGACCCAGGGCGATAAGTGACGACAAAATTAAACCTGGTAAAAAACAACGACCATCGAGCTTGTCTGGAATTCAGACGCTTAGCAGATTCCAAATACAGCAGGTTTTTGTGATCAGTAATGACGGTAACCGGGTGGACTGCCCCCTCCAAAAAGTGACGCCATTCTTCAAAAGCCAACTTAATGGCCAAAAGTTCGCGGAAATCCAAGCAAGGGCGTAGGCCTCCATCTTTTTTCTTCACAAAGAAGAACCCCGCGGCTACTGGGGAAGATGAAGGTCTAATATGCCCTTTGGCCAGACTTTCCGAAATATAGTCTTTCATAGCCTGCCTCTCAGGACCAGAAAGGTTATATAACCTAGCTTTAGGTAACTTAGCATCAGGAAGTAAATTAATAGAGCAGTCATACACGCGATGAGGAGGCAACTCCTGACACCCCTCCTCAGAGAACACATCCCCAAAGTCCTCCAAAAAAGGAGGCAATGTACTAGGCACGACCGCACTGATGACTGTGTTCATGCAGTTACTTTTGCAAAACTCACCCCATTGGCTTATCTCTCTGGACTGCCAATTAATCACAGGGTTATGTTTAACCAACCAAGGAAGTCCCAACACAATAGGAGTAGGTAGACCCTCCAACACATAACAAGATAATTGTTCCCTATGTATCGCCCCTACCCGAATATCAATGTTATGGACCTCATGAACAAAGCTACCTTGGCCGAGAGGCCTGGCGTCAATGGAGAATATAGGGATCGGTTTGGCCAATACACTCAGAGGCATACCTTGAGCCTGAGCAAACTGAGCGTCAACCAGATTAGCCCCGGACCCACTATCAAGAAGAACAGAAAATCTCTCCACTCTCGTACCAACCACCATCTCCACTGGTACAAGGAACTGAGAAGAACTAGCGGACGAAATACATACTCCCAGGTTGTCGTCCACCACACAACCTGGGATTAACAGTTTTCCGGCAACTTTTTGCTCAACAAGGCACGGGATGGACATCCCCCAACAAAATGTCCCTCTTTCCCGCAGAAGAAACACCTTCTAGTCCTGCTGCGTACCACCAATCCCCTCCTACGAAATGATGTCCCTCCTAACTGCATAGGCTCCTCTGAACAGACAAGGGGAACCTCAACATAAGGGACTTTTGTAGTAGGTGGAGCAACTACTGGGGGCGGAGTTACCTCACCCCTCTCCCGAAGCCGTCTATCAGTACAGATAGCTAGGGCCATAGCAGCCTCCAGTGATGGAGGAGAATCATACTGAGCCAAAACGTCCTTTAATTTGTCAGAAAGCCCATGACAAAACTGACTCCTAAGAGCTGGGTCATTCCACTGAGTATCTGTGGCCCATCTACGGAACTCAGAAGCAAATTCCTCCGCCGGACGATCTCCCTGCTGTATCTTACGTAATTTTGTCTCAGCAAGAGAGACCCGATCTGGGTCATCATATACCAAACCCAGGGCAGTAAAAAATCGATCTACAGACTGTAGAGCCGGGGATCCCGGAGGAAGGGAGAATGCCCAGGATTGAGGGTCCCCTTGTAGGAGCGAGATAACAATTCCCACTCTCTGCTCTTCACTCCCTGATGATCGAGGCCGAAGCCGAAAATACAATTTACATGCTTCCCGGAAGGTGAAAAATTTGTCTCGCCCACCAGTGAACCTGTCCGGGAGAGCTACTTTAGGTTCAAATCTGGTTTGCTCCAGGGGAGACAAAACTTTGGACTTAATGTCCGTCAGCTCCATGGATAATCCCTGCAACTGCAGAGCCAGCTGGGCTACTGGATCCATGGCAACTGGGGATAATTTTATTGGCCAGTGAAAATGTCACGCTGTCTAATGATATGTGTACGATGTCAGTAAACTATTCTTACAGAAACAACACTCTATACAACATATAGTTTAGCAACATCAGCATGTAAATATAGAATAGATTTACCTGACACGATATCCGTTGAACTCAGGGTTAATCTTGAGGACTTGATACGCTGTCACAGGAAAGAGGAGGACCGGGGTCTAACCTGACCCTAAAACTGGGGTCCTAACTAATCCCTCACCTTGGAGGTACTGATAATGGTTCAGAGGTCCAAGTCTCCAGCCTAACCTAGTCTCCTATCAGTCCCTGAACCCTGTAATCAGTCCTAAGAAGGACCCTGATTACCACCAAAGGGATATGGGCTGATCTCTGCTAAATACACAGATTAGACATATAGGACAGACTGGAGAAAACACAGACTCGCATACACACTCAAACACAGAAGGAACATAAATGGTCTGGGATATAAAATTCTAAGCAAGTTGAGCTTAAAACAACTAAGGAGCTCTTTAACTTAAGTCTATACAGATTCAATCCTATCTGTGGTCTGCATGAAGAATTTCACTGGCAACTCCCAAAACAGACAACCAGGGATTTAAAGGAAACCAATCAACAAATAATCAATTGCAGCCAGGAGAAACTGAACCCAGTCCCAGAACCGAGCACAGACAGAATTAACTCCTCACTGCCAAACACAAAGAAACAGCAACTCAGCTGTGAGAAGTCAGAATGTGCAACCGCGACGATCTTCGTGGCGATGCACACATGACAGGAACCCCTAACTGTGGAGGAAGGATAACCCAAATTGTGGAGGGAGGAGAACACTAAGGAGGAAGGATAACCCCAAGGAGGAAGGATAACCCTAAACTGAGAGGAAAGATAACCTCAACTGTGGAGGAAGGATAACCCCAACTGTGGAGGGAGGAGACCACTATGAAGGAAGGATAACCCTAAATTGAGAGGAAGGATAACCCCAACTGTGGAGGAAGGATAACCTCAACTGTGGAGGGAGGATAACCTCAACTGTGTTTGGAGGATAACTTCAACTGTGGAGGGAGGATAACCCCAACTGTGGAGGGAGGAGAACACTATGGAGGAAGGATAACCCTAACTAAGGAGGAAGCATAACCCTAAATTGAGAGGAAGGATAACCCAACTGTGGAGGAATGATAACCCCAACTGTGGAGGGAGTAGAACACTATGGAGGAAGGATAACCCTAACTAAGGAGGAAGGATAACCCTAAATTGAGAGGAAGGATAACCTCAACTGTGGAGGGAGGATAACTTCAACTGAGGTGGGAGGATAACCTCAACTGTGGAGGGTGGATTACCCAAACTGTGGAGGGAGAACACTATGGAGGAAGGATAACCTTAACTATGGAAGAAGGATAACCCCAAATTGAGAGGAAGGATAACCCTTAACTATGGAAGGATAGCCATAACTAGAGAGAAATGATATTCATAACTTGAGAGAAACATTATCCCTAACTAGGAAAGAAAACTAATTAAAGAGGAAGGGTAGCTGCTGAAACACGGGGGTCAGTGGGTGCTCTAGCCCGCTAGCCGAAACCGCATGGACCAGGGCTCATCCCACCGAACGACTACTTTCCTTTTACCATGGGTGTAATACTACTCAGACAACACAGGGCGAGGGTAAAACAGTGTGGCTGTGGCAATACTTTATTGAACCACAAAACAGGCAAACAACATATACAACAGGCCCAGCAAAATACCCAACTTGGTGCAAATTACAGAATCTCACACTTCCGCTGACTCGCCGGGATAAGAGCAGCTGTTATGTCAGAGCTTCCAGGGTCGACTACCCCACCTGTGAAACGCACACAGAGGAGGTAACAAGCGTAGGAAGATGGCAGTCCATTCAGGTACAAGGCCAGGTGACTGGAGGGTCACAACCTGGCTTCTCCGAACACCTCAATGGAGCCAGATGACCGGTGGGTCCCCTTCCTGGCTTTCACAAATGTATACTTGGGGTCCAGGTGACCGGTGGGTGCAAATCCTGACTGTTGTGAATGTGTTAGAAATGAATTCTGAGCAGAAGCTCCCTCTGGTGGTTACAAACAGTACTGAACTATTCAATGAAGATTGGCAATCAGGTGTTACAGACTGGTCTTATATAAGGGAGGTTCCCTCCCATCAGGGTTGCCGGTGATCAATTGTTCTTGTCTCAACTTTGGTTCCTGGTTCACTTGGAAGCTAGCTGTGTCTTGCCTGCATCTTCTGCTAACAGATAAGATATTTTCTGCTTTTATTTTTGTGCTTGCTTTTTGCATTTTGTCCTGCACTTCTGTGGAGGTCAGCCAGGTCCCCTCCGGGGGCTTGTGCTCCTCTCAGTTTATCTGAGCCACCGTTATTTGTTCATTTGCCTTTTCCATTTTTTTCAGTGGCTGCTGCTTAGTTTTGTTAGCACCAGAGAACTAATTTAGGTGGTAGAGGTCGTGTGATCTCAGGTGTTTTTGCAATTAGTGAGTTGGTATTTTTTTAGGGTTTTTTTGGATTGCAGTAAGTGTCTCCGCTATCCTTTTCTTTCTAGGAAGATTGGGCCCCAACGTTTGCTCATACTATTTTCTGTCTGTGTCTGTATTTCCTCTTGTCTAACCGCCATTACATGTTTGGGGGCTTCCTATGTTCTTTGGGGATCTGCTCCGGGGCAGATAGTTTTCCTCTTTCTATCTTTAGGTGTAGTTAGCTTCTCAGGCTGTGACGAGGCGTCTAGGACCAACGTAGGAACGCTCCACGGCTGCCTTTAGTTGTGGTGGTTAGTCAGGGTACTGCAATCCAGTAGATTCCAACCTCTCTGGTGTATTGCCTTTTTTGCCTGCTCTCCTCAGCTACCAAATCATAACACCTGACTACCCCAAATGTATCAATGGTTTAGTGATGTTCAATGGAGCAGATCTGTATTCTTTCAGCGTAGGCTGTGGTCACTTAAGCTGGCATACTCTAGAATGTCAAATCTGTGTCCCTCGTGATGGAGCCATGATCTGGCTGCTGCCCTGTAGAGTGTTCCTGGCTGTGGTTTTGTAAGGAGTCTCTGGGTTCTTTGGATCTCTTGGCTGTCTGGATTTATATTGTTAAGAGGCATATCCCACTTATATAGCTCACAACTGTTCTCCTTCAAGCCAGCATTCAGAAGTCAAGAGGAACACGTGATAAGGTTAACTCGCATTGTTTTACTATTTAATCAATTTGCATAGTTTTTACTTGACTGTTTTGCAAGTCAACAAGCCACATGACCCACACAATGGTCATTCAACATATTAAGCAAACATCCATTGTTCAATGACCCTGCATCCCTGTGTTGTAAAGATAGCAGATAAGCTGTAGGAGCTGATAAAAGAGGCAAACATCAGCTATTCAAAAATATCAAAAATCAACGTATAAAGGTACTGCCACACTAAACAATCCCCTAGCGATAGCGATAAAGACGCATACTAATGCGATCGCTAGCGGGATTGTTTCTATATCGCTAAATGCGGCCACATTTAGCGATATAGTTAACGACGCTATCGCCGTTAGCGATCTTCTTAACGACTTTAGCGGTACAAAAGTACCGCTAAATCGCTAAGAAAAGGTGCCACACAGCGATTAGATACTTACCCAGCGGGAGCGCCGACGAGAAAATAGGGTCCGGAACGATTCCAGCGACGAGCGAGATCACAGCAGGAAGCTCGTCGCTGGAAGCTGCCGCACTGAACAACATCGCTAACAGGATCGCTAAATAGTGAGTTTTTTAGCGATCCCGTTAGCGATATTGTTTAGTGTGGCATACCCTTAAGACTCATATGACAACAGTGTATGGTTCTTAACCAACTGATGAACAAACGCATAAATTCAAAAGTCAACATATAGATAACAGTCTATTCCTCCTGGCTTACTGAAAATAGATGTCTGGATAATTAAGATAACATGCTATGTCGTCACCGTAGCCATAAGTAACTAACCCTCATTTGGTTTCAGTACACACCGCACAGTATCACTCCTCATATTATATCAGTACACGCCGCACAGTACCACTCCTCATATTATATCAGTACACGCCGCACAGTACCACTCCTCATATTATATCATCTTATTATACATCATATATATTATTGTCACGTTTTATTCTCAGGTGGGAAAACTTGTACAATACTTAGACCCCCATGACCTGGGACGAATCACCTTTAAGGACTTCTGCCATGGAGTGCTAGCCATTAAAGGTCAGTGTCACTTGACTGAACCCTTTAACCACTGTCCTCCCTGCCCCGCACCACTATATGCTGTGCCCCTGACTCCCCTGAGTTCTGCAACATGTAACAGCCCATCACACAGCATTACCAGGAAGGGCCATGAGGTATCAATACCCATGCTCCAGCAACCACAGGGTTAAAGACAGCCAAACCTCCTAGCCCTGTCCATGTCTATCATGCTCTCTGTGTCCCATCCAGACTCCTCTGTCCTACTTCTCCTCCCTCCAGACTCCTCTGTCCTCTTCCTCCCTCCAGACTCCTCGGTTGTTGTCCTCCTCCCTCCAGACTCGTCCTTTCTTCACTATCCTCTTCTCCCTCCACACTCCTGTGTTGTCCTCTTCCTCCCTCCAGACTCCTCGGTTGTTGTCCTCTTCCTCCCTCCAGACTCCTGTGTTGTCCTCTTCCTCCCTCCAGACTCCTCAGTTGTTGTCCTCTTCCTCCAGACTCCTCGGTTGTTGTCCTCCTCCTCCCTACAGACTCCTCCTCCATTCTTCACTGTCACCTTCCTCCCTCCAGACTGTTCGGTTGTTGTCCTCCGCCTCCATCCAGTCTCCTCCTCCATTCTTCACTGTCCTCTTCCTCCCTCCACACTCCTGTGTTGTCTTCTTCCTCCCTCCACACTCCTCGGTTGTTGTCCTCCTCCTCCCTCCAGACTCCTCCTCCTTTCTTCACTGTCCTCTAGCTCCCTCTAGACTCTTCGGTTGTTGTCCTCCGCCTCCATCCAGACTCCTCCTCCTTTCTTCACTGTCCTCTTCCTCCCTCCACACTCCTGTGTTGTCCTCTTCCTCCCTCCAGACTCCTCGGTTGTTGTCCTCTTCCTCCCTCCTGACTCCACGGTTGTTGTCCTACTCCTCCCTCCAGACTCCTCCTCCATTCTTCACTGTCCTCTACCTCCCTCCACTCTTTGGTTGTTGTCCTCCGCCTCCATCCAGACTCCTCCTTTCTTCACTGTCCTCTTCCTCCCTCCACACTCGTGTTGTCCTCTTTCTCCCTCCAGACTCCTCAGTTGTTGTCCTCTTCCTCCCTCCAGACTCCACGGTTGTTGTCCTCCTCCTCCCTCCAGATTCCTCCTCCTTTCTTCACTGTCCTCTTCCTCCCTCCAGACTCTTCGGTTATTGTCCTCCTCCTCCCTCCAGACTCCTCCTCCTTTCTTCACTGTCCTCTTCCTCCCTCCAGACTCATCGGTTGTTGTCCTCCTCCTCCCTCCAGACTCCTCCTCCTTTCTTCACTGTCCTCTTCATCCCTCCACACTCCTGTATTATCTTCCTCCTCCCTCCAGATACCTCTGTCCTCCACTAAACATATCTTCCTCCTAAATACTTTTGTATACTCATCGAAACCCAACTGTCCCCATCAGACTCCTCTATTTAAGACCACTCTATCCGGTCCCTTTCAGCCTCCTCTATCCGGTCCCTTTCAGCCTCCTCTATAAGGTCCCTTTCAGCCTCCTCTGTGCTTCTTCAGACTCCTTTGTCCTTCTGACCAGACTCCTGATGATGGTGATGACGATCATGGCCCATGGACTTGTTCTGCCGTCCTGACTGCTGATTTCTGGCTGCTCCATCTCTTTTAGGGTGTAGTGAGCGGCTGCGGGGTGTCCTCCGGGTGAATAGCAGAAAGTCCTCCCCGTTCTCATCCTGCTGTGTTGGGTGTCACTATAAGGTAAGTGACAACAGCCGGGTGTTAGCTCTGGGAGGAGACACGTCACATGGGCATGGCACAGATCTCTGAGACTCCGCCTCCAGCGCCTATAGTAAATGGCGTTACCAGCGTGAGGCCGGTGTCACACTTGTGAGTGATGTGAGAAACTCACGCGGGTCTCGCGCATCAACACCCGGCACTCAGACCGGAGTATGCGGCTGTGTGTGCGGCGGCATGTATTTCTATGCAGCCGCACACTCTGGTCACGATTGCCGGCGGGAGTGCCGGGTGTTGATGCGCGAGACCTGCGTGAGTTTCTCGCATAACACACAAGTGTGACACCGGCCTGAGACATGAAATGGGCAGCCTAAAGAGACAGCTCAGAAGTGACCATCTTACTGAGAAGGGGAGAGTGGCGAGGATGGCAGGAGGAGGGTGGTGAGCGCAGCAGGAGGGGGCAGCGAGGGTGGCAGGAAGAGGGTGGTGAGCGCAGCAGGAGAGGGCAGCAAGGGTGGCAGGAGGAGGCAGCGAGGAGGTTGGCGAGGGTGGCAGGAGGAGGGTGGTGAGCACAGCAGGAGGGGGCAGCAAGGGTGGCAGGAGGAGGGTGGTGAGCGCAGCAGGAGAAAGGAGAGGGCAGCGAGGACGACAGGAGGAGGAAGCGAGGAGGTTGGCGAGGGTGGCAGGAGGAGGGTGGTGAGCACAGCAGGAGGGGCAGGGAGGGTGGCAGGAGGAGAGTGGTGAGCGCAGCAGGAGAGGGCAGCGAGGACGGCAGGAGGAGGCAGCGAGGAGGTTGGCGAGGGTCGCAGGAGGAGGGTGGTGAGCACAGCAGGAGGGGCAGCGAGGGTGGCAGGAGGAGGGTGGTGAGCGCAGCAGGAGAGGGCAGCGAGGACGGAAGGAGGAGGCAGTGAGGAGGTTGGCGAGGGTGGCAGGAGGAGGGTGGTGAGGAAAGCAGGAGGGGGCAGCGAGGGTGGCAGGAGGAGAATAGTGAGCACAGCAGTAGAGGTGTTGTGAATACTTTGGAGGCTACTTCTGAGCTGGGGCTCCCTCTGGTGGTTGCTGAGGGTAATGAACTAATTACTGAATGGCCTTCAGCTGGCTCTGAATGGTATGATATAAGTGACCTGAGTTCCCATCAACCTTGCCGGTAATCAATTGTTCCTCCTGGTCTTGCTTGAAGCACAGCTTGCTTTCCTGCTCTCATTCAGATAAGTGTTTTGTTGTTGTTTTTTCCTCTGTTGGATTTACACTGCTGGTTTACTGCTTGCAGTGGACTACAGCCTGGTCCCCTTTTGGGGTCTGGCACTGCAATTGTGCTCATTTTGTGTTTGCACTTTTGCTTTGTTCCTTTGTCACTTTTTATTTGCTGAGTTGTTGTGAGTTAGACCAGATATCTGATTTAGGTGGTAGAGATCGTGTGATCTCAGGTTTTTTGTTAATCAGAAGTGTTGGTAATTTTGTCAGGGTTTTTTTGGGTTGCAGTCAGAATTCTTTCCTATACTTTTCTATCTAGACAGATTGGGCCCCAGCGTTTGCTTATTCTATTTTCTGTCTGTGTCCGTGTTTTCTTCTTGTCTAACAGCCATTACGTTTGGGGGCTTCCTATTTCTTTGGGGATTCTGCTCCGGGGCAGATAGCTTTCATCTTTCTGCCTTTAGGTGTAGTTATCTCTCCGGCTGTGACGAGGCGTCTAGGATCACCGTAGGTACGCTCCATGGCTACTTCTAGTTTGGCGGTTAGTTCAGTGTACTGCAATCCAATAGTTTCCAGCCTCTCTGGTGTATTACTACTTTGGCTCTTTTTTGTAATTTCTCCTCACCTACCGTACATAACAGTTCATTCTATTTTCTGTCTGTGTTCGTGCTTTCTTCTTGTCTAACCGCCATACATGTTTGGGGGCTTCCTATTTCTTTGGGACTGCTCCGGGGCAGATAGCTTTCATCTTTCTGCCTTTAGGTGTGGTTATCTCTCAGGCTGTGACGAGGCATCTAGGAACAACGTAGTAACGCTCCATGGCTACCTCTAGTTGTGTGGTTAGTTTAGGAATCTGCAACCATAGTTACCAACATCTCAGGTGTTCGGCTGCCGGCAGTTGTTCCTGTCCTCCTCAGCTACCTAACATAACAGTATCACCGGCCAAACTGAAAATTATATGGTACTCACAGAAGGGAAAAATATGTGGAAAGAAAAAAAAAAGTTGTTAGAGTTGTCAGAGTTTTTTTTTTCTGGTTGTTGCATTTTTTCCCTCTTTTTCTCTGGGTGCTGAGGAGGATTTTTTTTTCTCTCTCTCAATGGAGTTTGCACAGTTGTCTGGCTGTGTGGATCAGCTTGCCACTGAAGTTCGGAGTTTTGCTACCTATCTTGCAGGTTGCCTGTTGTGGAACCTAGGATTCCCATGCCAGATTTGTTTTTGGGGGATCGGGCTAAATTTCAGAATTTCAAAAATAAGTGTAAGTTGTTTTTTCCTTAAGGTCTTAAGTCCTCAGGTAACGTAGCACAGCAGGTTCAAATTGTCATCTCTCTCCTGCGCGGCGATCCTCAGTATTGGGCTTTTTCCCTGACACCTGGGGATCCTGTTTTGAGTGATGTTGATGTATTTTTTCAGGCTCTGGGGTTATTGTACGATGAACCTAATGTCACTGATCAAGCTGAAAAGACCTTGTTGGCATTAAATCAGGGGCTTGAAGACGCTGAGTTGTACTGTCAGAAATTTCGAAAATGGGCAGTCCTGACCAAATGGAATGATGATGCTTTGGCAGCCCTTTTTCGGAAGGGTCTGTCAGAAAATGTAAAGGACATTATGGTGGGATTCCCTGTTCCCTCTGGTCTCAATGATTCTATGTCTTTGGCTATTCAAATTGACAGACGTTTGCGTGAGCGTAGAGGTATGCGTGAGATAGTGTTGCCTTGTGAGCCAGCTCCTGTGCCCATGCAGTGTGATAGAGTGACTTCTGGGGCACAGCGTCATGAGTTTCGTAAGCGCAATGGGTTATGTTTCTACTGTGGTGACGCTTCCCATGCTATTTCCGTCTGCCCTAAGTGGGGAAGACGTTTTGCACGCTCAGTTGTCTTGGGTAGTGTTCAGACTAAATTTCTGTTGACTGTTACCCTCATTTGCTCCCTGTCCACATTTTCGGCTCAGGCTTTTGTTGATTCGGGAGCAGCTATTAACCTGATGGATTTTGACTTTGCCAAACGTTGTGGGTTTCCCATGATACCCCTGCGGAAGTCTATTCCCCTACTGGGCATTGATTCTACCCCTTTGGCTGAGAATAAACCTCAGTTCTCTACTCAGGTGATAATGAGGGTTGAACCAGATCATCAGGAGAGTTGCAAATTTCTGGTGCTGCATAATCTGCATGACATTATTGTACTGGGTTTCCCTTGGTTACAGTCTCATAATCCTGTTTTGGATTGGAAATCAGTGTCTGTGACCAGTTGGGGCTGCCAATGTGTTAATACTGACACTCCTGTTTTTTCTGCTTCTCCCCAGTCTCAGGATGTTCCTGACTTTTTGACTGATTTTTCTGATGTGTTTAGTGAGAGTAAGTCTGCATCCTTACCTCCTCATAGGAGCTATGATTGTGCTATTGACTTGGTACTCGGTTGTAAATTTCCCAAGGGTCGGCTCTTTAATTTATCTGTACCTGAGCACGAGGCTATGCGATCTTATATCAAAGAGTCTTTAGAGAAGGGTCATATCAGACCATCCTCTTCACCCTTGGGCGCCGGCTTTTTCTTCGTGGCCAAGAAGGATGGTTCATTGAGGCCGTGTATTGATTATCGCCTCCTGAATAAGATCACTGTTAAATATCAATATCCGTTACCCTTGATTTCTGACCTATTTTCCAGAGTGAAAAGTGCTAGTTGGTTTACCAAGCTTGACCTCAGGGGGGCGTATAACCTTATTCGCATTAAGCATGGAGATGAATGGAAGATGGCGTTTAATACGCCAGAGGGGCATTTTGAGTACCTAGTGATGCCTTTTGGGCTCACTAATGCTCCTTCCGTCTTCCAATCCTTCATGAATGATATTTTCAGGGATTTTGTGGATAAATTTCTGATTGTTTATTTGGATGATATCTTGATTTTTTCTAATGACTGGGACTCTCATGTGAAACATGTTTGGACTGTGTTCCAGATTTTGAGAGAGAATGCTCTGTATGTGAAGGGATCAAAGTGTCTTTTTGGAGTACAGAAGATCTCGTTTCTGGGATTCATTTTGTCTCCGTCTGTTATTGAAATGGACCCGGTCAAGGTTCAGGCCATTTGTGATTGGGTTCAACCCACTACATTGAAGGCTTTTCAGAGATTTTTGGGTTTTGCTAATTTTTACCGTAAATTTATAAGTAATTTTTCTGGTATTGTGAAACCTCTCACTGATTTGACCAAAAAGGGTTCTGATGTGGTGAATTGGCCTCCCGAGGCAGTTACTGCATTTCAGGAGCTTAAGCGGAGATTCATTTCTACTCCTGTTCTATGGCAGCCTGATGTTTCTCTGCCGTTTCAGGTGGAGGTTGATGCTTCTGAGATTGGTGCAGGAGCCGTTTTGTCCCAAAGAGATCCTGTAACCTCTAAGAGTAACCCTTGTGCCTCCTTCTCTCGAAAATTTTCCCCAGCGGAACGTAATTATGATGTGGGAAATCAGGAATTATTGGCTATGAAGTGGGCCTTTAAAGAGTGGAGACATTGGCTGGAAGGAGCCAAACATCAAGTTGTGGTCCTCACTGACCACAAGAACTTGATCTATCTCAAATCAGCCAAGCGACTGAATCCTAGACAGACCAGGTGGGCTTTGTTTTTCACGCGTTTTAATTTTGTGGTCTCCTTTCTTCCGGGTACTAAGAATGTTAAGGCGGATGCCCTCTCTAGGAGTTTCTTAGCGGATTCTATCGATGTGACTGAGCCTACGGCCATTCTGAAGGAGGGTGTGGTTCTTTCCACTGTCTCACCCGATTTGAGACTGGCCCTGGAGAAATTTCAGGAGGATAAACCTGAACGGTGCCCTATGGTGAAATTGCATGTCCCCGACCAATGGAGGAGGAAAGTAATATCTGAAATTCATTGCTCCGCGTTGGCTGGTCATCCCGGGATTTTTGGTACCAAAGATTTGGTGAGTCGGTCTTTTTGGTGGCCTGCTTTATCTCGTGATGTCAGGGACTTTGTGCAGTCCTGTGGGACTTGTTCTCAGTCCAAACCTTGCTCTCGCTCTAGTGGATTGTTAATGCCATTGCCTGTGCCCAAGAGGCCATGGACCCATATCTCTATGGATTTTGTTTCCGACCTCCCTGTCTCTCTGAGAATGACCGTTATCTGGGTGATCTGTGATAGATTTTCCAAGATGATACATCTTGTACCACTGCCGAAGTTGCCATCCTCTTCCGAGTTGGTGCCCTTGTTTTTTCAGAAGGTGGTTCGTTTGCACAGCATTCCGGAGAACATTGTGTCTGACAGAGGAGTCCAGTTTGTTTCCAGATTTTTGAGAGCCTTTTGTTTTAAACTGGGAATTCAGTTGTCCTTCTCCACTGCGTTTCATCATCAGACCAATGGGCAGACTGAGAGAACAAACCAGAGTTTGGAAACTTATTTGAGATGTTTTGTGTCTGCTGATCAGGATGACTGGGTCTCTTTTTTGCCCTTGGCTGAATTTGCTCTAAATAATAGGGCTAGTTCTGCCACCTTGATGTCTCCATTTTTCTGCAATTTCGGGTTTTATCCTCGATTTTCTTTGGGGCAGATGGAGTCTGTCCGGGTGCTGATTCTATGGTGGAGAGAATGCAGCAGATTTGGGATCAAGTAGTGGATAAGTTGTCTCACTCTCAGGAGAAGGCCCAATGGTTTGCCAACCGGCATAGGACTGATGGTCCCCTGTTTAAAGTAGGTGACATGGTTTGGTTGTCCAAAATTTAAGCCTAGGTTCATTGGATCTTATAAGATTTTGGATTCACGTCTTTCATAAATCGTTACTGAAAAGGTTTGTCGAGCCAGTGGTTCCTATGGCTGCGCCCCCTGAGCCTGTATTGGTTAAGGGCAATCTGGAGTATGAAGTGGAGAAGATATTGGATTCTCGTCTGGCTAGACGGAGACTCCAGTACTTGGTCAAGTGGAAAGGTTATGGTCAGGAGGATAATTCTTGGGTGTTTGCTTCTGATATTCATGCTGAGAGATTGGTTCATGCCTTTCACTGGGCTCATCCTGATAGGCCTGGTGGCGCAGGTGAGGGTTCGGTGACCCCTCCTCAAGGGGGGTACTGTTGTGAACACCTTTAATCTGGCTTCTGAGGTTGGGCTCCCTCTGGTGGTTGCTGCTGGTAATGGAGATGGTCTGGCTGACAGAAGTCAATCACCTGAAGGGGATGATTGGCGATCAGGTGTTACTGACTGGGGTGATATAAGTGAGCAGCCTTCCCATAGTGGTTGCCGGTGATTTGTTTCTTCCTAGCGTTTTGGAAGTCTTTTTGCTCCCTGCTGTGTCCTGCATCTTTCAGATAAGTTATTTGGCTGTTTAAATCTGTGGCTTTTGTTTACCTTTTGCTTTTCTCTGTTTTCTGCCTTGCTGGTGTGTGTTCAGCCGGGTTCCCGGCGGGGACCCGTGCTGGACTCTGTTTATTTGCCACAGCTTATGTCAGTCTTTTCTGTATTTCTAGTCTCCTGGTATTTCAGTATCTGTTGTTTTGCGTCCAGTTCACACCAGAGTCCTGATTTAGCGGGGGAGAGATTGTGTGGCCTCAGTATTTTTGCATATTAGACGTGTTGGAATTTTTCTTAGGGTTTTTGCTGGATTGCAGACAGTATTATTTTCTGTCCTGTTCTATCCAGACAGTTTGGGCCCCAGCATTTGCTTATTCTATTTTCTGCCTGTGTTTGTATTTCATCTTGTCTCACTGGCAATATATGTTTGGGGGCTACCTATTCCTTTGGGACTCTACTCCGGGGCAGGTAGCTTTCCCCTTTCTCTCTTTAGGCTTAGTTAACTCTTTGGCTGTGTCGAGGCATCTAGGTCATCGTAGGTACGTCCCACGGCTGATTCTAGTTGTGATGTCAGTTTAGGGGTCTGCAATCTGCTAGTTACCAACCACTCTGGGTGTCTGGTTGCCTAGCCTATTTTTCCTATTATCCACGTCGGTTACTGAATCATAAGAGGGAGCGGTATAGTGAGGAGTCTGTGCATACAGGGAGCGGTATAGTGAGGGCTATGTACATACAGGGAGCGGTATAGTGAGGGCTCTGTAGATACGGGGAGCGGTATAGTGAGGGCTCTGTAGATACGGGGAGCGGTATAGTGAGGGCTCTGTAGATACGGGGAGCGGTATAGTGAGGGCTATGTACATACAGGGAGCGGTATAGTGAGGGCTCTGTACATACAGGGAGCGGTATAGTGAGGGCTCTGTATATACGGGGAGCGGTATAGTGAGTGCTCTGTACATACGGGGAGCGGTATAGTGAGGGCTCTGTAGATACGGGGAGCGGTATAGTGAGGGCTCTGTACATACGGGGAGCGGTATAGTGAGGGCTCTGTACATACGGGGAGCGGTATAGTGAGTGCTCTGTACATACGGGGAGCGGTATAGTGAGGGCTCTGTAGATATGGGAGTGGTATAGTGAGGGCTCTGTAGATATGGGCGCGGTAGGATGGGGTCACAGTAGAGGAATATGGATGAGTGCAGTGTGAGGAATACTTGTGTAGCACTTGGAGCAATGCTTCTCTGTGGGGCGGCTCCCAGCATCTGTAGATTTCTTGCTTGTATTTTATTACGCCAGTAATACGACAATGCAAGTCTATGGGGCGAGAAAACATCGGATTACACACGGAGCAGACGTGGGATAAAGTCGCACCGGTGTCCTATAGAAAAGCCGGCAATTTATCCCCGGTTATACTGTAAAATCACACTGACAGCTTTAATAAAGAATAGATATATATATATATATATATATACATATCATTGTGACAGGTATATATACACATAGAATATATATATATATACTAGATGGTGGCCCGATTCTAACGCATCGGGTATTCTAGAATATGTACCATATATACTCGAGTATAAGCCTAGATTTTCAGCCCATTTTTTAGGGCTGAATGTCCCCCTCTCGGCTTATACGATACGATACGATACACTTTATTGATCCCGGGGGGAAATTACAGTATTACAGCAGCAATACAAACAGCAGTACATAAAATATTAGGACACAAATCTTGCACAGGTATACCAACATTACATAATAAATAAAAGTGTGTAGTTCAGGTATATATAAGATAATGTTAATTGACATTAGTACACCAGCCATCAGTCATTATTTTCTACCACCCTTAGGAAATTATTATACATCCCCATAGCAGTAGGTACAAAGATTTCCTGAATTTCTCCTTCTTGCACCTTAGTAGGATTAGACGGCTGCTGAATGTGCTCTTCTGATTCAAGAACAGCTCGTATAGTGGGTGTGTGTTATTGTTCATTATTGCCCTACACTTCTTCTGAATTCTATCCTCCAATACCTCCTCAAAAGAGTCAAGATGGAGGCCAACACCTGCGCTTGCCTTCTTGATAAGTTTGTTGAGTTTATTAGCGTCAGCTACTCGCACACTACTACCCCAGCAAATGATAGCAAAAAAGATGGCGCTTGCTACAACGGACTGGTAGAACATCTCCAGCATTTTACTGCACACATTGAACGACCTGAGCTTCCGCAGAAAGTACAGTCTGCTCATTCCCTTCTTGTGAACCTTTTCTGTATGACACCTCCAATCGAGTCATATACAGGGGGAGGCGGAGCGCAGCTGTTCTATATACTCACCCCCGCCGGCGCGGTCTCTGCAGCCCCTGCTCTTCTCCCGCGGTCTCCAGCGCCTCTGTTCAGTGGTCAGGTGCTACCGCTCATTAAACTCATGAATATGCACATATTCATGACGTTAATTAGCGGTACCATGTGACCGCTGAACACTGGCGCCGGAGACCGCGGGAGAAGAGCAGGGCGGAGACGCGCCGGCGGGAGGGTGAGTATAAGTGATATTTACATGTCCCGTTCCACCGCTGCTCGCCGCTGTGTCCTCTTGCTGCGATGTTCAGGCAGAGGGCACGATGACGTAGTTTCTGTGCGCCGCGCCCTCTGCCTGATCATTGACTGCTGGAGGACCCGGAAGACAGCGGCGCTCAGCGGTGGACCCGGTGACAGGTAAATATCGCAGGTGTCGGGGCACTGAGCGAGCGGTGACACCGGCACCTGGCCCCCAGTGACGAGAGGTATGGTTTTTTTTGCAGCAGCAGCATAAGGGGCCTATACTATGGGGCATAATCTATGGGGGCATAATACATGGGGCATCTATGGAGACATAATCTATGGAGCATCTATAGGGGCATAATCTATGGAGCATCTATGGGGACATAATCTAAGGAGCATCTATAGGGGCATAATCTATGGAGCATCTATGGGGGCATAATCTAAGGAGCATCTATAGGGGCATAATCTATGGGGGCATAATACATGGGGCATAATCTATGGGGGCATAATACATGGGGCATCTATGGAGACATAATCTATGGAGCATCTATGGGGACATAATCTAAGGAGCATCTATGGGGACATAATACATGGGGCATCTATGGGGGCATAATCTATGGAGCATCTATAGGGGCATAATCTATGGAGCATCTATGGGGACATAATCTAAGGAGCATCTATAGGGGCACAATCTATGGAGCATCTATGGGGACATAATCTAAGGAGCATCTATAGGGGCATAATCTATGGGGGCATAATACATGGGGCATAATCTATGGGGGCATAATACATGGGGCATCTATGGAGACATAATCTATGGAGCATCTATAGGGGCATAATCATAATATGGGGGCATATATGGGGCATAATCTATGGGGGCATAATACATGGGGCATCTATGGAGACATAATCTATGGAGCATCTATGGGGACATAATCTAAGGAGCATCTATGGGGACATAATACATGGGGCATAATCTATGGGGGCATAATACATGGGGCATCTATGGAGACATAATCTATGGAGCATCTATGGGGGGCATTAGATACTATGGAGCATCTAAGGGGACATAATCTATGGAGCATCTATGGGGACATAATCAATGGAGCATCTATGGGGACATAATCTATGGAGCATCTATGGGGGCATAATACATGGGGCATAATCTATGGGGCATAATACATGGGGCATCTATGGAGACATAATCTATGGAGCATCTATGGGGACATAATCTATGGAGCATCTATGGGGGCATAATCTATGGAACATCTATGGGGACATAATCTATGGAGCATCTATGGGGACATAATCTAAGGAGCATCTATAGGGGCATAATCTATGGGGGCATAATACATGGGGCATAATCTATGGGGGCATAATACATGGGGCATCTATGGAGACATAATCTATGGAGCATCTATAGGGGCATAATCTATGGAGCATCTATGGGGACATAATCTAAGGAGCATCTATAGGGGCATAATCTATGGAGCATCTATAGGGGCATAATCTAAGGAGCATCTATAGGGGCATAATCTATGGGGGCATAATCTATGGGGGCATAATACATGGGGCATCTATGGAGACATAATCTATGGAGCATCTATAGGGGCATAATCTATGGAGCATCTATGGGGGCATAATCTATGGGGCATCTATGGGGGCATAATCTATGGAGCATCTATGGGGGCATAATCTAGAGCATCTATGGGGCATAATCTAGGAGCATCTATGGGGCATAATCTATGGAGCATCTATGGGGGCATAATCTATGGAGCATCTATGGGGCATAATCTATGGAGCATCTATGGGGGCATAATCTATGGAGCATCTATGGGGCATAATCTATGGAGCATCTATGGGGCATAATCTAGGAGCATCTATGGGGCATAATCTATGGAGCATCTATGGGGCATAATCTATGGAGCATCTATGGGGGCATAATCTATGGAGCATCTATGGGGGCATAATCTATGGAGCATCTATGGGGCATAATCTATGGAGCATCTATGGGGGCATAATCTAAGAGCATCTATGGGGCATAATCTATAGGAGCATCTATGGGGGCATAATCTATGGAGCATCTATGGGGGCTATGGGGGCATAATCTATGGAGCATCTATGGGGCATAATCTATGGAGCTTCTATGGGTAATCTATGGAGCATCATGGGGCAATCATGGCATCTATGGGGGCAAATCTATGGAGCATCTATGGGGGCATAATCTATGAGCATCTATGGGGCATAATCTATGGAGATCTATGGGGCATAATCTATGGAGCATCTATGGGGGCATAAAGCATTATGGGGGCAATCTATGGAGCATCTATGGGGCATAATCTTGGAGCATTATGGGGGCATAATAGAGCATCTATGGGGCTATATGGAGCTCTATGGGGGCATAATCTAGGAGCATCTATGGGGCATAATCTATGGAGCATCTATGGGGCAATCTATGGACTCTATGGGGCATACTATGGGCATCTATGGGGCAAATCTATGGAGCTCTATGGGGGCATAATCTATGGACATCTATGGGGGATAATCTATGGGCAATCTATGGGGGCATAATCTATGGCATCTATGGGGCTAATCTATGGAGCTCTATGGGGGCATAATCTAGGAGCATCTATGGGCATCGGGCATAATCTATGGAGCATCTATGGCATAATCTATGGGGGCATAATCTATGGGGCATCTATGGGGGCATAATCTATGGAGCATCTTTGGGGGCATAGTCTATGGAGCATCTATGGGGCATAATCTATGGAGCATCTATAGGGGCATAATCTATGGAGCATTTATGGGGGCATAATCTGTGGAGCATCTATTGGGGCATAGTCTATGGAGCATCTATGGGGCATAATCTATGGAGCATCTATAGGGGCATAATCTATGGAGCATCTATGGGGGCATAATCTATGGAGCATCTATGGGGGCATAATCTATGGAGCATCTATAGGGGCATAATCTATGGAGCATCTATGGGGGCATAATCTATGGAGAATCTATGGGGCATAATCTATGGAGCATCTATGGGGCATAATCTATGGAGCATCTATGGGGGCATAATCTGTGGAGCATCTATGGGGGCATAATCTATGGAGCATCTTATGGGGCACAATCTATGGAGCATCTATGGGGGCATAATCTATGAAGCATCTATAGGGGCATAATCTATGGAGCATCTATGGGGGCATAGTCTATGGAGCATCTATGGGGCATAATCTATGGAGCTTCTATGGGGGCATAATCTATGGAGCATTTATGGGGGCACAATCTATGGAGCATTTATGGGGGAATAATCTAAGGAGCATTTATGGGGGCATAATCTAAGGAGCACTTATGGGGGCATAATCTATGGAGCATCTATGGGGGCATAATCTAAAGAGCACTTATGGGGGCATAATCTATGGAGCATCTATGGGGGCATAATCTAAGGAGCATCTATGGGGGCATAATCTATGGAGCATCTATGGGGGCATAATCTATGGAGCTTCTATGGGGGCATAATCTATGGAGCTTCTATGGGGCATAATCTAAGGAGCATCTATGGGGGCATAATCTATGGGGGCATAATCTAAGGAGCATCTATGGGGGCATAATACATGGGCAGCATATGGGGCACAATCTATGGAGCATCTTGTGGGGCATAATACATGGGGCAGCATATGGGGCATAATCTCATTTTCCACCCTAGGCTTATACTCGAGTCGATAAGTTTTCCCAGTTTTTTGTGGCAAAATTAGGGGGGTCGGCTTATACTCGAGTATAAATGGTATCTATCTATCTATCTATCTATATATTATATATAGCATTATCCCCTATGGGGGGCTGCTTTATAATCTATGAGGGAGGCTACCCCAACTCCTGCTACATAATGAAGACATGTACTACCTTATATTATACCCTGATATTAGTGTGTTTTACTGCACAATTGGTGGTCTTGTATTTATTTCTATGTAGCTACATAGTGGGCCCCAAGAATGATTTTCTCTGGTGGGCCCAAGGTGTTCCTGTCCGACGCTGTCTATGGGGCATAATACATGGGGCAGCACCTCATTTTCCACCCTAGGCTTATACTTGGGTCGACTTATACTCGAGTATATACGGTATGGAGTTTATTTATGAAGATGTAAGAATAATGCAATGAATACACAGGATTTTCTGGGTGAGATATACAGTACAGACCAAAAGTTTGGACACACCTTCTCATTGAATGATTTTTCTGTAGTTTCATGACTATGAAAATTGTAGAATCACCTGAAGGCATCAAAACTATGAATTATCACATGTGGAATTATACATTACACTTTACAAAAAAGTGTGAAACACTGAAAATATGTCTTATATTCTAGGTTCTTCACCTTTTGCTTTGATTACTGCTTTGCACGCAGAAAAGGTGAACGGATGGACTCTACATGCCTGGTTCCCACCGTGAAGCATGGAGGAGGTGGTGTGATGGTGTGGTGGTGCTTTGCTGGTGACACTGTTGGGGATTTATTCACAATTGAAGGCATAGTGAACCAGCATGGCTACCACAGCATCTTGCAGCGGCATGCTATTCCATCCGGTTTGCGTTTAGTTGGACCATCATTTATTTTTCAACAGGACAATGACCCCAAACACCTCCAGGCTGTGTAAGGGCTATTTGACCAAGAAGGAGAGTGATGGGGTGCTACCCAGATGACCTGGCCTCCACAGTCACCAGACCTGAACCCAATCCAGATGGTTTAGGGTGAGGTGGACCGCTCACCGCTTCAATTCTGAATAATCCTTAACAGTGTCACCAGTAAAGCCCCCCCACACCATCACACCACCTCCTCCATGCTTCACGATGAGAACCAGGCATGTAGAGTCCATCCGTTCACCTTTTCTGCGTGCAAAGCAGTAATCAAAGCAGAAGGTGAGAAGAACCTAGAATATAAGACCTATTTTCAGTTGTTTCACACTTTTTTGTAAAGTGTAATGTATAATTCCACATGTGATAATTCATAGTTTTGATGCCTTCAGTGTGATTCTACAATTTTCATAGTCATGAAAATACAGAAAAATCTTTGAATGAGAAGGTGTGTCCAAACTTTTGGTCTGCACTGTATCTATATATATATATACACTGACTGGAGAGCCCCCTGTATATATATATATAACATTTGCTTTCTGTACATGTTTTCCATGACTTGTGACGTAGAGATAACTGCTGTATGTAAACCGTCATGTTAGAATCGCACTGTATACAGATGGAGCGATTAAAAATCTCATATAAGGCCTCATACTCACTTGTGCCGAAAACGGATGAAAATCTGATGAAAAAAAATCGGATTCAAATCTGACCAATGTTATTCAATAGGTCACATCTCATTTGTGATTTTTTTCTCATCAGAAATTGGTGTGAGAAAAAAAATCCAGCAAGCTGCGATTTGATGCGATTTTGGCATGATAATCGCCAATGCAAGTCAATGGGTGCGAGAAATCATCGCACAGCACCCTCACCATGCCAGTGCTGTCCGATTTATATGCACCAGTCTCACATGTATAAATCACACTGACAGCTCACAAAACACTACATATATACACATAGAATACATATATATATATATATATATATAGTATATATATGTAATTGTGACATGTATATATATATATATATTTATAGTTCCTAGACTTCTACATACTGTATAGCCGCTAATTCAATTGCCGGCTTTTGTGAAATCACAGAAGCCGACATGAAATGATACATTGTTTCCACACAGTTAACCATGTCATTTCATGTATTTTTATATATGGTTGAAACTACAATTACATGAGTATATGTGTGCAAAATTTCAGATATGTAGGGGTTAATTAAAGGTGTAAATTCGTTGAAAAAAAATGCGTGGGCTCCCACTGTATTTTCTCCACCAGACAGACAAAGCAAGCGAGTGGGGGCAGATAATAACAGCCTAGGGAGGGTACATTTTTTGTGCCCCCCCTGGCTACTAACATCTGCCCCCAGACACCCCAGAAAGGGCAAATCTATAATTAGATTCGCCCTTTCTGGCACTTTGCCCGTCTATTCCCATTGCCCTGTAGCGGTGGCGAATGGGTTAATAATCTCACCTTAATGTCACCTTAGTATTGAAAGGTGACTGTTGTGAATGGGTTTGAGATGAGTTCTGAGCAGAGGCTCCCTCTGGTGGTTACAAGCGGTACTAGTGAGGATTGTGAGGACTGGGAATCAGGTGTTACTGACTGGTCTTATATAAGGGAGTCATTTTCCCATAGGGTTGCCGGTGATCAATTGTTCTGGTCTGAATCCTTCTTTCCAGTTTCCCTTGTAGCCTGCTGTGTCGTGTCTGCATCTCCTGCTAACAGATAAGACTTTTTCTTCTTTTGTGTTTGTGCTATATTTTTGCATTTTGTCCTGCACTTCTGTGGGGGCCTTCAGGGTCCCCTCCGGGGGCTTCTGCCCTCTCAGTTTAGTCCAGCCACTGATGTTTGTACTTTTGCTTTTTCCAGTTTTTTCAGTGGCTGCTGTTTTGATTTTGTTACACCAGAGAACTAATTTAGGTGGAGAGGTCGTGTGATCTCAGGTGATTTTGAAATTAGTAGAGTTGGTGTTTTCAGGGTTTTCTGGGATTGCAGTAAGTACCCTTCCTGTCCTTTTCTATTTAGATAGTTTGGGCCCCAGCGTTTGCTCATACTATTTTCTGTCTGTGTCAGTATTTCCTCTTGTCTAACCGCCATTACATGTTTGGGGGCTTTCTATTATCTTTGGGGTTCTGCTCCGGGGCAGATAGCTTTCCTATTTCTATCTTTAGGTGTAGTTAGTTTCTCAGGCTGTGACGAGGCGTCTAGGACAACGTAGGAACGCTCCACGGCTGCCTCTAGTTGTGGTGGTTAGTCAGGGTACTGCAATCTCATAGATTCCAACTGCTCTGGTGTATTTCCTTTTTTACCTGCACTCCTCAGCTACCGTAACATAACAGGTGACCTTAAGGCAGGTTAATAATTGAGAGCTGTCAATTAGACAACTACTCAATTATTAATCCTATTGTATGAAAGAAAAATCAAACACACACAGTTTAATAAAAATAAGTTTAATGAAATAATCACACAGTTTTTGACCATATTTTATTTTCCTGCTAAAACCATTTCCTGTAATAAAAATAAAATAAAAAAGCAAAATATTCTTACCAATCCGATGTACAGTCAGGTCCCACGGTGTAATCCATCAGAAAGGGTTAACAGGTTACAGGTCGCAGAGAGCTAATAATGCTGTCTCAGACCTGTATTCCCCTGAATGAATCAGTTACTCTCCCAGGAAAGGAGAGGAATAGATTCATGAATGGAGCTTAATTGATTTATTACAACTTTCACTTGAGTGACCTGACCTAAGGGAAAGTGGACACAATCAATTAAGCTTCATTCATTAATCACATCCTCTCCTGTCGGCAGGAGATAAGCTCATTCATTCAGGAGCTATCAGATGAGCACGCAGGATTACTTGCGCTGCTTATCTGATTGCTAGTAGTTAACCCTTTGTGAAGGATTACATCGTGGGACGTGACAGATTGCCAGATAGGTAAGAATAATGTTGTTTTATTTTTTTTTTTCTATATTTTAGGAGATCAATGGCTTCGCACGGATTAAGTGTAAAATAAAATATGGTCAAAAAAATGTGTTTTTATTTCATTAAAATTAATTTTTATTAATGTGTGTGTGTTTTTTTTATTTAGTTCAATAGGATTAATAATTGATAGTTGTCTAATTGACAGCTCTCAATTATTAACCTGCCTTAAGGTCACCTTTCAATACTAAGGTGACATTAAGGTGACATTATTAACCCATTCGCCACCCTACAGGGCAATGGGAATAGATGGGCAAAGTGCCAGAAAGGGCGAATCTAATTATAGATTTGCCCTTTCTGGGGTGTCTGGGGGCAGATGTTAGTAGCCAGGGGGGGCACAAAAAAATGTACCCTCCCTAGGCTGTTATTATCTGCCCCCACTCGCTTGCTTTGTCTGTCTGGTGGAGAAAATACAGCGGGAGCCCACGCATTTTTTTTCAATGAATTTACACCTTTAATTAACCCCTACATGTCTGAAATTTTGCACAAATACACTCATGTAATTGTAAGTTCTAAACAAATATCAAAATACATGAAATGACATGGTTAACTGTGTGGAAACAATGTATCATTTCATGTCGGCTTCTGTGATTTCACAAAACCCGGCAATTGAATTAGCGGCTATTACAGTATGTAGAAGTGTAAGAACTATAAATATATGTATATATATATATGTCACAATGATATGTATATATATATATATTATATGTGGATTCTATGTGTGGATATGTATTGATTCTATTCTTTATTAAAGCTGTCAGTGTGATTTTACAGTAATGCCAGGGATGAATTAGCGGCTATTATACTATGTAGAAGTGTATGACCTATATATATATATTATTATATATATAATTATTTGCTTTTTGTGTACATTTTTTTTGTTACAATGTGATTTTTACATGACTTTTTACATAGAGATAACTGCTCTATATAAAACTTCATGTTAAAATCGCATTGCATACAGATGGAAAACTGATGGAAAACTGACAGAAAACGCATGGTGCGATTTAAAATCGCATGTCTTTTTACAACAATTGTACCGTTTTTTTCCAGCCCAGTGAGTATGAGGCCTAAATCGCATATTGGGACGGTTTTTTTTACGTCGGATTCTCGCATGTGAACTCTCAGCTCTGGCGCCGCATAGAAATACCTGCAGCAGCCGCTCCCGAGTGCCGGCGCCAGAGCTGAGAGCTGACATTCAGGCGTCCGCACACCACTTCCTCGCGGGTGACAATGCGCTGTCCATGACTCTCGCTCCCTGGTTTTATACCTTGTGTGACTCCAGCCGTATAGAGAGGGCTCTGTACATGCGCAGGTGACGGGGGCGGGGCTGTGCTGAGCGGGCGAGCTCTTCCTCCATTGGTTACATCCTGTCGTGGGCGGAGTCTCCGTTGGCTAGGTGACGAGGGCGGGGCTGTACTGAGCGGGCGGACTCTTCCTCCATTGGTTACATCCTGTTGTGGGCGCAGCTCCGGTGTCTAGGTGACGGGGGCGTGGCTGTACTGAGCAGGCGGGCTCTTCCTCCATTGGTTACATCCTGTTGTGGGCGGAGCTCCGATGTCTAGGTGACGGGGGCGGAGCTGAGGTTGCGGTTTGTGATC